>CAUYSK010121457.1:0-39047 GCA_963575035.1 Avahi laniger | reverse complement strand
TTTTTCTATGAAAATATCTAATCAGGCATCAAAAGGGACATCAGTATCCTATACTGGAAAGTGGTTGCACACCACACTTTGATGGGGGAGGTACGTGTGTGTGACAAATTGTTCTTTAAGGAGAGAGCAGCCTGCAGAGTGAGGCCCCTTGGAATCATGTCCTGCACTGAGTGTATTTGTTAGGAGAAGTCAAGTTACAATGGTTAACTCAGAGAGGGATATGCCTTCAGAGGAAAGAGCTAGGACAAATAGATGTTGGAAGGAAATCAGGCTCAATATAAGAAAAAACTTCCTTAGATGTGGAACAGTAAAGAAAAAGAAGGAGGGGAGTGTTGACCTTCCTGGCATCATAGTGAACATCACAGTAATAGTAGAGTTAAAGGAAGAGAGCTGGTGGGCATTTAGCAGGAACTCCATATTTAAGGGTAGAGTAGAAGATTGACTTAAGTGGTTTTTAAAGTGAGTGACTAAACTAGAGGCAAAATTCAAATGTCTCATTTCCTAATCTGGAATTTTTACCTGATGTCTTGCTGTGGTAAGCTGAACAATGGCCTCCAAATATGTTCATGTCCTAATCCCTGGGATGTGTTAATGTTGCCTTCTATGGCAAAAGGGACTTTGTATATGTGATTAAATCGATGATCCCAAGTTAGGGAGATTATCCTGGATTACATGGGAGGGCCAGATGTAATCACAGCAGTTTTATCAGAGGAACAGAAGAGGACTCAGATTTAGAGGAGAAAAAAGTGTGATGATAAAAGTACAGAGGGGAGTGATGTGCTTTGAAGACAGAGGAAGGGGCTGCGAGCCAAGGAATGCAAGCAGCCACTAGGACCTGAAAAAGGCAAGGAAACTGATTGTCCTCTAGACCTTTCATGGGGAATGCAGTCCTGCCAATATCTTGATTTTAGCCCAGTGAAACCAATTTCAAACTTCTGACCTTCAGAACTCTAAGGAAATAAATGTGTGTTGTTTTAAGTCACTAACTTTGTGATAATTTGTTATGGTGGCAACAGGAAACCAATACACCTGCCTTTCTCCAAACTCTGTCTGGAATTTTGAGCTATAAACAAAGTAGCCAAGGCCAAAAATGTACACACTAATTCAGGAAGTATAGCTATCTGACTTCCCTCCCTCAGCACTAGTTGTTGTTCGTTGGATTGAGCCTATATATTGTCACTCCTTTCTTACATAACTATTTCTCCTTTATTTACATAGGTTGAGTAATGACTTTTATTCATTTATAATTAAATCCAACTTTCTTTGCATGACCTGCTAACCTATTCATGATAAAGCTTGCTACTTTTCATCGGCTTCTTCCCCTGTCATTCTGAACTTGATAGATTTCCTAAAAGCATCGTGCTACCTTGCCTCTTTTATTTTGCACCTATTGTTTCCTCCATGGTGAGTGGCTTTTATTTTGTGTTTTGCATAGATAACTTCGATTCAGCTGCATCAGGATTATGTCTATCTATGAGAACAACCCCTGAATGACACAATCCCCTGTCCCCTAACAGTCTGGAGGTGGACAGTTCAGCACTGGTATGGTATCTCTGCTCTGCGATGCCTTCAGGAAATCAGGCTCCTTCTACCTCATTGTTCTGCCACTCCTGGGGTATGTTCCTTGTCTTCTTAGTACAAGATGACATTCAGAGCTCCAGTCATCACATCTATGTTCCAGACAGAGGGTTAGAGGAAAACACAAAGAAGAAAAGGAGCAAAGAGCACACCTAAGTTATGTTTTGGGGAGCATTCCTGGAAGTTGTCAAATTATACCTGTATTCACATACCTTAAAAAGTACTTAGTCACTTGGAAAGAAGCTGGGAAGCATAGTTTGTATCCTGGGGATGAGAGGTGGCTTTTGCCTTACTGAAAAGCAGATGCTCTGTTTCAATGGAAGAAGAGAAAGGATATTAATGAATAACAAGCCATATCTGTCGCACCGTTATTTAAGACTCAGCTTATGTGGTTCCTGCTCTGGGAAGACTTTCCTAATCCCCAACTGCATCAGTTATCCCTCTTCCATGCTCCCAAACATCCTGTGAATACCTTACTTTACTGTGTCAAATGCCTTTACAGCCCTGGACAGAAAATTGCTCGCTGGACTGTGAGCAATTTGAGGCAGGAGCTCTGTTTTTACCACTGTATTGTGCAGCACAGTAGCTATTAATTTTTTTATTAAATGAATGAATAAATTAATCCTGATGAGTGTTCAGATATGAGTGTCCCCAAATTTTGAAATTTAAGCAGATATTTTCATTTAATTATGTACTATATTTTATGCTCTTAAAATAGTAGAAAGTCCCACAAAGTTAACAGTATATATCAAATATATAGCAAAAGTAGCTGTGTGTGTGTTGTATTTCAAAAAGTTAGAACTCTGCACATAGCAAGACATTCTTAGATTGCCCCCACACTCCGCCCTCACCTTTCTCTGTAAAGATAGTTTAGAAAGGTGTAATCATAGGAAGTTTATGTTAATTTAATCTATTAAAATACAGCAGATTGTATGTGGACCACAATCTGTATCAGCACAATCAAATTATGTAGGTAACTGTAACACTGTAGACTGATAGTCAAATTAAAGCATAAAAACCTGTAGAGTAACAAAATACACAATTTCTTTTCTAGCAATTTTTTTTCTGATATGCTCCTTTTCTGTAATATATTTTAACAGTGCCGTGAGGTTGTCAATACTAGAAAGGTGCGGTTCAGAGAAATCCAGAATCTTATAGCACTCCTTAAGTTCAAGCAACTAATTTTATCCTAGTAAAATTAATTCAAGATTAGATGGGGGAATAAAAATGTAATTATTATTCATATTATTTTCAATATGTAGGTCTTCCATTTTTCTTAAGGGTACTCTTTTAATAATGAACAGATATTTATCATCTACTGAAGAAATAAAATAAATGAGACTGGAAAGGAAATATAATAAAAAAAGACATGGTATTAGCTCTTAAAACTGTAATATAATAGAGGAGAAAGATTTTATTAAAAATTATAACAAGTTGCAGTAGCTTTTAACTGAGGCTTAGTGAATGAATGAATGAGCACATGAATTGGGGAGACCATTCCTTCTGGTATTCTATGGGATACTTTTATGAATTACCTTCTTATATTTTACCACCATCCTCTACCTCAAGAACTGTTAGAGGTTGATTAATTAGCATAGTATTTATCACCTTGCTCCTTAAAACTAGGAGACCACATGTTCTGTTTGCCTGTCTTGTTCTATGCTTATTGTCCAAGCATAATTATGAATAGTGCCCCCTTAGAATCCCCAAAGGAGTCAACCAACTTACAGCTGCCCTTCCATCCTCATCAGGATGTACTTTCCCTTCCTTCTCCCTTCTTCCTCACTTTCCACACCAAAAGCATGTAGGAATAGGAAGGAGAGTAACATTCTCCCCAAAAGCTCCATTTCTGGCATTGGTTCCCATATTCCTGTTACCACCTGCTGAATATCAGCCCATATTCAAGTCTTGCAGCTTGTTTCGAGTTCCTGTGGTTTACAGATAAAAAGCCTTTATTCTTTGGTGGAGAACATGCTTCTGGTTACCAAAAAAAAAAAAAAGAAGAAGATTTATTTCTATCTCTGAGTTCACCAGAATTTCTTTACTATGGGATCATCCAAAATTCATCATGATAGATGACAGATTGCCAGAGTTTATCCTTCTAAGTGCTAACCCTTTTGAAACGTTTTTTATTAGATGAAATTCTTTATAAAATAACTTTATAAAATACCTTCCCCACTTTCTTAAGGTAGGCTGAAAAAAATGAAAACTTTTCTGTTTTTATAACTATTATGAATGTTAATTTTTATAATTATTATGAATGCTAATTTTTTAATAAAAATGAAGTCCTTGTAGACAATAGAGGCTTATGGAGTCATTTGTCCTTTTTATTAATAATTTTTAAACTAGTGTCTTTTGGTATCCTATTGTTCTCATTGTGTTGCCTCTATTAGTCCCTTTTTCTCATATATGATTTATTTTTTCTAATCTTCCATAGGTTCAAAAACATTAGTATGGTGATCAGAATTGTCACTAAAAGCAAGATAAATTTGCTCTAAATGATTAGCAGCAACTCTCTGATGAGGAAAATCTATGGGATTTGATGACATCACTTTGCCTGCAGAGATACTTTTTTTGCTTGCTTTTTGACTGTGTTCCAAGTACTTGGGTTTGTAGAATAGTTGACCTCTAGATAAGTAAAGTGTTTTTGTAATTCTATTTGAAAATTAGTGTGGATAATCAAGGTGTGCACTCCCACGGAGTAAGCTGAGGTCAAGTAATTCTTTCCCAAAGCTGTGCGTTCATAAAGATTCACATGCCGGGCTCAGAACTAGTATTAACCAATCAAATTACTCCCAGAGGGGTGCTCACTTCCTAGGTCAATGCTTAAAACACTCCACATAGCCATTTTAGGCTTCCAAATACTTGTTGGTGAACGGACAGAGAAACAGGAAATCAGAGTGAAAATGGATGCTATAAATCTATTTTATACAGAAATTTTTTGAACAATTTATAGCGAGGGCAAGTGAACTGCATCAGATTTTAGAATTCCACAATACTGCCCTGATTCAATCTATATCTTTTCTTTTGTTACATTTCTTTCTTTCCCTAATTTGAGACTCACCAAGATTATGTAAAGCTTGTGATTATTTCAGAGTTTTGTAAGTCAGCCTTCCTTCTCTTTTACAAAGGGTTAAATAGCCGTCCCTCTAAAAGTCACAGGGAATATAAGCAATTTTCTAAAGTAGATTTACCTTATCTAGTGAAAGCCCAAATGTTACTCTTGCCAAAAGAATGCCTTCAGAAGTAGCAGACAAAACTAAAACTAAAATATTTGCTGTAATTTATGTAAAACAGAGCTCAATAAGTACAATAAGATGTATGTGTTGCTTTCTCTTTAGGAATAAATATTATTAATTAACACTGAAATGTTCCCAGATGCCAGTGTCCCAAGAAATTGATGAGTAATTTTTTTCACTACTCATCGTGGAGTTGGGGAGATAGCTGATTATGTGGGTTTTGGCTACATTTTGATTTTTAGATGCTCAAGTAGAACTTGTAGGCCAAAGACACTGTATCTTGCTGGAATACAACTGCATTGTCTAACAGACTCATTTGTGGTGTTGATGTCATTTGCATACAGATTACAAAGCCTTGAAAAGGCTTACAGGTTTTGATTATATGTTCGCTTTTTCTAAAAGTTTCATATTTTCAGTCTACCTCAAAAACTGCAACTGTGAAATATAATGACTAAATTATTTTGGCAAAAAACCACAAATTTGTCCTGAACATCAAGAAATAATGGGTCTTGAGTTTTCATGGCCATTAGAGCTGTCCCATTAGTAACATTTAGTTAGTAATAAAAAAAGAAAAAAGCTGAATAAAATGATTCACATCTTTTTAATGAGGAAACAACGATTAAAAGAAACCTCTAAATGGGACAAAATGCTTATTATTGGAACATACATGTTTCACAGTAGCATTTTTATACTTATTTTTGGTAATTGCTTATTATACCGTGGAAATTCAACCGTGGCATTATTGGGGTTTCTGCACAGAAGAGATACAAAACAAAAACAAAAGCAAAAACTTATGTTTGAGAGCCATGAGAGTTGCCCAAACTGAAGGTTTTGAAAGATAAATCTGCTTTACATTTACATTCTTGTAGCTTGTACTAAAAGGAGGTGGTCTTAAGGTCCAGCATGCACCCTAATGAGCTCCTCTCGAAACGAGTAGGGCGTCCTTGATCTAATTACATACCCTGACTTACAAGTAGATGCACTTTATTTCTGGTCTCAGCCACTGACTTATATATGACGTCTTTGGCGGGACTTAAGTTCCAGTTCCCCTACTGGAAAAGCAAATATCCACAAGCATTCTTAGTTAATAATACTAAGAGGTGCATCTGTAAACTGGTAAATATAAACAGATTTAGAGGTAAATCTATAAACTGTTAATATGCTTTGAGCACTAACTCTCTGTCGGACACTGGGCCAGGTGCCTGACATACATTATTTTTAAAACAGTCTTTCATTTTTGGCAGGTAGATACTATTCGCTGTGTTTCACAGATTAGATGACCAAGATTCAGATCAATTAAGGACATGGTTAGGGTCACACAGCTGGTGAGAGGCAGGACCAGTATCCAACCCATTTGAGTCTGATTTCAAGACCGTGCGCTGGACCACTCTTCAGCGTTGCTTCTCCGTGAGAGTAAATCTGGTCCGGTTTCAAGTGGACACACTTTATGCCTTTTAGAGGGCAAGCCCAAGAGTGGATTATTTCTATACCTTATCTCTTTCCGTGGAAGTATAAACAAGTCAATACAGGTAAAATCTTCCTAATTCCTTTACAAAGCAGCAATCTAAAATCAAGTCAGCCTACAATATCAGAGGGAGGTGCTCAACACGTATTTTGAATACAGATAAAGCTTTCAGAATGGTTCAACTGCTGGAATTATTACTACTTTTCCTTTTTCCAACATTTCTGTGCTAAAGAATCTATTCAGTTACGATCTATTGTTCTTCGATGTCAGATAATCTCCTGGCCACTCACCTGAGCCCTTCCCCATCATGCCTGCCACTTTTACATGCCTTTGCCAAATTCCTGCTGAGCCATATTGCGGTTTGCAGTGAGGCGCCCAGTGGCTGTCCCCATCCTGCCACTGTGAAAGAAGGCCAGGGAATCCAGGTGTCTCAGGACTAAAACAAGTCAGCTCCATATCAACTCTTGTATTTGCTAAGCCCAGAATCTGCTGTTGATTCACATTGTGGCCTTTGAATCAGTTTATTTTCTCCCACTCTGCCTCAGTTTCTCAACTACCAAAATAAGGAAAAAGAAAACAAGGAAGCACATGGGTTCCAAAGGGAGACTTCCAGCCTTATTTAAACAGAAAGATTTTTTTGAATATTAATTTTTTTATTTTAGGACTCAAGCCCAAGAGAGCTACATCATTATTTTTATTCATTTTAATGGTTGGCTCTCTTTGATTGACATACAGTCCTTCCACATCATGAGATAAACCCTATTTCGTGCATTTGAGTTTTCATATTCTTCTGGAAGTCCCATAATTATTAATTAGTTGCTCTTACTTTTTCAGAACCCAAACCCTATAAGTTTCATATCAGTGTTATTTTCTATATTATTTTAGTTTTAAATGTCAGGACCTCTATCTGAAAGGGATATTTGAAGCTGAATCACTTTGTGCTAGGCTCAGAAATGAATACAATGCTCTAAATCAAACATTTGCTTATACGTCAAAGTTATAAACTGAAACTGGCTAGCACCTAGCATACTGGCTCTTTTCTCTCCCATGCCTGTGACACATATTTCTAATCAATCCCAGGCTCTTTTCCACCAAGCCTAGAGTCCACTTGGTTTTAGGAAAACTGCTTGGTACAGGGCTCTTATAGTCATTTGGAGTTGGCATGCAGAATGAAATCAATTTCCCATCCATAGAACAATGCCCCATGCAATAAATACCAAAACAAATACTGATTTTTCTCCCCAGGGAGCACTTTGAAACCTTAATGAGAAGATATTTTGCAATGGAGTAATGAATCCTGGAGAAGGCTCTGACTGACATTCTTAGAAGCTCTATAATGGTGTAATGGGGATCTCATCTTAAAAAAGTACTTTGTGAAGAAATCAAGGTTTGAATTCAAAATCCCACTACCAGGGGTAGGGATGAGAGCGAATTTCCTTCTCTTCTCCAGACAGCTGCTTATTGTATTTCATATATAGAGGTTGTTTAGATTCATGTTCATCGAACACTAATGAAAGTCATATTCTTCTTCCCAGACCAAGATATTCATCTCTAGGTTTACTTCCTGCTTACTCTTTCCTTCTTAGCTTGAACAGAAAGCCACATTACGGAGGTATGCATCAAATTGGGCATGCTTATCTTTTCCACGAGCATCAGGATAAACTAGTGGTGAGGTAACACATTTCTATAACATTTAGAGTAAAAAGATGTCAGATCCAAATTGACCACATTTCTGTTTATGTTTCCATGGTGGGTTTTATTTATTTTTTAATCAGCTTTTTTTTTGGTTAACTTTTAATCTAAGCATGATTGGTATTAAATTTCAGCAATATTTCATATTAATTTTGGAGGAAGAATGACCAAATTGCTTGAAGTACTCTAAGAAACCAGGAGCTACACTAGGAGGCACCCTCTTCTGGGAGTCCCTGACATCGCTGTGGGTTTGGGGAGAGCTGGGTCTGCTAGTCCACAGTGGTTGGACTACCTCACGAGGACTTTAATCATTTCCTTGGGGGCCTTGACTCTCTCAAGGCTCTCTTGGTTACAAGAAACAGACAAGCACTTAAATTGCCTCCCGTGAAGGAGGATTTATTGAAAGTCTGTGCATGGGAGAAGCTGAGTGACCCACTTCGGCAAGGGAAGGGGCGGAACTGCGTCACCCTCACATCTCTGTCTGAGTGACAGCGCCCCTGCCTCGCTCTTCCCTTTCTTTCCCAGCTGGCTTCCTCTGTGCCTTCAGAGTTACTCCCCTCTCATGAATCCAGCTTGTGCTTAGCTCACGATGTCCACCCCAGCTCCCCCTCCTACCACCTTTCTGCTCTAGCGCCCCCACTGACTAGCTCAGTGGCTTACTTAGCTTCCCTCTTTTCAATTCCACAGAGAAGACTGCGGCACAATTTCTGTGATCATACGTCACATAGACTGAAATTGGGGGTCAGCTGCCCTTGAGGTAAGACCCTGTTGGTTGAATCAGCTGTGGCCGGAGGCTACAGAATCAGACTGTGCAAATCACAGCTGCCTTGTACAACCTCTTTAATATATCTGTGTTTTCAGCACCCATGGAGGTGTGAGACTATAATGACCAAGCTTAAATTAGAATCGTGACAATCTACTTGACTTAACCTGGGGAATATTGTAATAGTACATTAGCCACTTCCAAAGCTAGCTCCACAAAGCTCACAGTAGGTTTAAAGTTATATTTAGAAATTTGACTATGACATTTAGCCCATTTAAAATTTATATCCATCTTCACATTTTTTTTTTCTGGCAGAGGTAGAATGGTTTCAAAAGCACTCATTTTGCCTGTAATTATTGCCATTGGCTTATTTTATAATTTAATGATCTAAGAATGCTCTCTGTCACCCAAAGGTGAGGTGGGGCTCCAAAGAAAGGATGCTTTGCATTCTGGTCTGCACTCTGTAACTGATCAGAAAATAATCAGAAGTAGATCGTAAGCTTGGAGGCTGAGCAAGCTGGTTATTATGGACCTGCTTGGCATAAAACTTATACTTTTCTTATTTTGACCTTTCCAATTAATGAAATGTGATGTAATAGTAAACCAGGATTAGACCTGAGAAGTATAATTTTTTTGTAGAAACATATTTCTGTGGTAGGTGAGATGAAGCTGAGAGTCTTTTGGATAAGGAGGAGATTTTCCACTCCAGCGTTATTTTCTGTGTGGCTTTTACCAGGTACAAATCAAGACAATATTAGAGTCCATTTATCCAGCCCTTTCGGCTTCCTTCCAGCCACCTCTGGAATGTCAGCATGGACATTGGCCAAAACACCCAGGGTTGGGCAGAGGATGTAGGTAGCATTCTAAGCAGAGACCTTGCAAAACAGATGAGGCAGGATAGCTCAGGGGTCTGAGATCCTGTACTGGGTGGTGCTTGTTCTGGCTCTGTTGAAATCCTTGCCCTTCAAAAATTCATCCAACTTCTTTCCATGTCTCAGTTTCTTCATCTACAAAATGGGAATTAATTCCTCACCATGACCTCCACGAACCATTAGGAAGTTTGCTTATTAATGATGCTAAGAATGCTTGGAACTTATAAATATTTCTTAAGAAGAGCTGGTATCTTTCCTCTTGCTATAAGATGGGAGGAAGTATGCAGCATCTCTTCTGCTCATCTGTAATTTAGTCAGCTTGTGTACATACTGCATTGCATTAAGCGCTGAACTCTGATCCTAGTGTTTAAACATATTAAATACAAAATATGAGTAGTATAAATTGTATGAAACACTTTTGTCTCCTACTTGGAGGCCTAACAAGATTTCAATGCAGGGTCACCACAAACATTATACAGACACTGCTGCTAAGAGTAAGTGGAAGTCTTTTAGACAGTGGCTGGAAAATAGTCTTACAACAAAAGTAGTAGAATCCCATCACTGGGGGATTTATAAGCAGGCCAAGGAAAATCGAGGGTGGACAAAGACTAGAGGTATTTGTTTATTTTATTTGCACATTAACTTCTATAATACTATTCCCCTAAACAGCACAAAACTTCACAGATAACAGACTCCCAAGTTTTAAACTCTTCATTCCCACAAGCTGAGGTTTGCTGTCATAATTAATCAAAAAGAACATCACCTATTTCTCCCTTCAGAAAAGTAAAGATTCAGGACAAGGTAGTTTTCCATCAGTGGTTTGGGGACAGAGGACATCCATCACATGTCTTTTATTTCTGAGATCTTGGTTCCAGTTTTCATTAATAAAAATGCTATGGGTTTCCCTTATGGATGTGTAAGGTACAATGCTGTAGGGAACTATGTGGAAGCCATTGAAAGTGATCATCATCTCCCAATTTAATTGCAACTCTAATGCTTTTCTTTATCCAAGGATTCTGTAAATTGTAGATCTTTCTTTTCTCCTTTTTCCAGAAGTGGTAATTTGTTGCCCTCTTTTGTTTTTGCACTTGACTAGTGATTTGCAGCCTCTGCATCTCTACAATTGTGTTTCTCCAAAGTCACTTGGGATAGGAATCAGGCACTGGGTGAATGTTTACGTCCTAAAAGAAATGTGAAGCTCTTTAACCATTTCCTTTTTATCCTTTTCATATTATACTATTTTCTGTTTTGTCCTGGCCTGTGGTTTTTTTTTTTTTTTCTTTTTACTTTGATACCCTGAGGTCTTTAATATTTTTCTCTGGGGAAAAGTCCAGGAAAAGAAACTCTGTAAAGAGTGGTATAAACTGTTAACAAGGAACGTTTGAAAATGATCGGGTTTTATTTCAATTTTCAAAAACTGTAAGCAGACATAGAAAAACCTCAGCAGTTATACATACCGGCTGATCCCCCTGTCCTCCGAGAAGGAGGGAGAGATTTATGGAATCCACAGGGGCTGGGGCCACATAACCCAGTTTGAGCTTAGAAGGCACTAGCTCCTTAAAGCCAAGTAAATTTTGGAAATGATTCTCCTTTGCTGACAGTACCCTCATTACTGATTGTGTAGAGTAATTTATCAGGCATTTCTTAAAATAAACCGTTCATTTATACTAATAGGACTTGGCAGGAAGAAAAAATTGGCAGGACTAGGAGTTCCTAGTGGTTTTTTTCTTTCTTTCTTTCTATTTTTTTATTTTGTTGCCTTTAAAAAATTTAAAAACACCAACATTGAGAAGTTTTAAACATTTTGAGGAAACAATTTTCAGGGGCCAACTTGAAGTTCATTAAAGCATAAAGAATGGCATTATAAATCTGCAAAATGGAAGAAAGGAAATATTTCCAGTGACGAAGTTCACCAAAAGAAAAATTAAGTACAATGTCACTGATTTTATCTTTCTCATTCTTCAGGCATTGGGTTCCCCATGTTGATAACTTTGTTACCTATTTTTGGTATCACATGGGCTTTTGAAGAGAGCTCATTTCACTTTTCTTCTCCATGTACAGTTATATTCTCCTTCTCCTTGAAGTCCGACTCAGCTAGCTGCTTGTCTCTGGTTATGCACGTAATAGACCAGTGTTGTTTATATATACCCAAGATAGTTATTCTCAAGGCTTTCTTATCTCCATATTCTTAGCCTTGGGCCTTGGACAATAAATTTCCATTTTACATTCCCTTGGAATTAAAAGGACATCACTGGGATTGATAACCTTTTCTCCCAAATAAAACAATAGCTATAGAAATCATAATAAAACATAATTAACAATTGAATCTTTGGGCTCAGGAAAAATGCATCAGCCCTCCGCCAGCATTGGGAATGAGGACGGACGGCCTCAGAGCCAAACTCTGACAAAATGCTCCAGTGCAGGGGAGGTTTTACACACACACACACACACACACACACACGCAAATGTGTATGTATATGTATACAAAGTATGCATATACATACACGTATACAAACATTTGTATAAACACACACACACACACCTGTATACATATTTTTAAATAATAGAGCTGTATAAGTTCCAGCATATGTTGAGACTCAGACATGCCAGTAGGTGGTGTGACTTCAGACCAAAAACAGAAAGAATCAATGCTGTTTTCTGAGAATGAATAGAGTTTTTAAAAAGTTCAGGAGTCTATTGACCATTGAATCCCACCAGAAAGGGTAATGCGGGCTAAGTTAAACTTACAGTAATGGGTTGGCAAATGTTTTCCTACTGTTCAATTGGTGACTCTACCAGCATCTCAGGCAACTTCTTTAGCTGACTTTTTAACATCAAATGGTGGTTGTTCTTTTTTTAATCTTCTTTCCTATCAGGACCTTAGAGTTTATTATTTGTCTAAAACTCGAGTTTTAGATGGATTTGTAATATTTGAGCTTTGTGGTTTATGCCTCCCAATTAAAAAAAAGTCTGGAAGGAAATACATCAAAATATTAGTAATATTATGATATTAAGAATAATAATTTTTGCTGAGTGATAACATCATGAATAATTTTTACCTTCTTTATTTTTCTTCAGTATTTTTATAAAGTTTACAATACATTAATATTTAGAAAAAATATATCCATAAAAAAGTTGTATACCTTATTTTTTAGAAGTACAATATTAATAAATATTGTTTTTCCTAGAAACTTTATAGCATGTTCATTATTTCTTTCTCCATATGCATTGAGAATCATGGCTTTACACAGTCATATTAGAGTGTGTATGTCTTTATTTTTGGTATATATCCATACTTCTTAAATGTGCCTTACCAGTTCAATAGTAACTTCTAATTCTCTAGTTTTCCAATATTTGTGTTGTCAATATAAGTATTTTTGCTTTGTCTCCTTTTCCTTTGCAGTCTTTCTATTAACACAAGCATATGCAAAAATTTTGAGATATCACTACCAGTTTATTTCGATTATTATTTGTGGTCTATGATATCAGTTAGGTAGTAATTACATGTGCTTTGTGAGTTTCCTTATCTCCTAACCAAAGTTTTTCTAACACAATTTTTAGCAGAACTGTTCCTGCCACCACCAAATTTAGATCATTGCCTTTAATTCCAAGCTGAAGGATTGTGTAGAAAAGTTTGAGGGCAATGTGTATTTGGATTGGCACATGGATTCATTGAGCCTAAAAGTAATAAGGAAATCCAGAAAAAAATGCCATTCCTATCAAGGAAAAAGAAGTCTAATGGGGCCTCATTCGTTCCCCATTTTTAGATTAAATCTATCTCATGAAATTGCCATGTTCTTGTTTAGCAAAAACAAGAGGAGAATGGTGGAACACAGTTATTTTATGATAGTGATTCTTCTTGTCACAGTAGTTTGGGATGTCCAAAAACTCAAAACTTTTCACTATAGTCCTTTAACGTTTCTAATTACAGGTTGTCTTTTCCTTCCTTACTAGGCCTTTCTGGAAAGGGGACTCAGAGTCAACAGGAATGAGTGAGAGGGTAATTTCTGTGTAACTCTGCCTGTGTGAGTGCTGTGGTTATGATGTGATGGGAAGACATTGGGGTTTAGTTTCTTTTTGTACTGAGGTAAGTTTACCTGAGCATGGGCTTCTTCCTGGCATCGATGATTAGTGAGACCCCAGCCAGAAATTGCAATAGGATCTGTGTCTTTCGACTCTGGGTGGACATAACATTCTAAAGCTTGTCGTATGGAGACCAGCTGGTGCTAGCAAGAGGCTATCAGGCTACCTTCATGGTGGGTAGAGTTTTTTAGTCCTGGGACCAAGAGGGTAGCCACCTCTTTCTCAGGAAATCCTACTAATGTATGGAATGAGATAGCACTTTTAAACTCCACAGCAAACTAGCTTTGACAGGTTCAGAAAGCTTTTCTTAATTAGCTTGGCTATATGTGCAACATTCTTTTTATTTCCCTTTTGTTCTTCTTTAATATTTAGTAAAGAAACTTCTCTGAACATTTCAACCAATTTTAGCTAAAACTAAAGAAGAAAATCAATTTTGTTCCTGTTTAATTTAGGGCACTCACAGGAGGGGCAGTGAGGGGCCCAGGAGAGGGTGTAAGAATCAAAGGAGAGAACAAAAAGAGGTAGGTGGAGCCCAGGAAGAGAGACTGGGGTTGGTTCAGACACCTCTTTCCAGCAGTAGGTTCGCTGTTCCATACTAAACTCTGAAGATCTCTGACTATGTGTAATTAAAAAAAATAGCCTCATTGGTGAATTACTGAGAAAATGTACCAATGTCGATGTGCATATGATTGAATGCAGGTTTATATAGGATAGGATCCTAGATTTACTCTCCCCTCTGAACTTTAGAGATTGCTCCACTATTGGACCTGGACTGCTATAGTTTACTCCTCAGGGGGGTGTAAACCCTGCTAGAATTGATTCATACCATTTGAACTAACATGAAACTAATTTACACCAAAAAGTAAATTAAATTCTGAGCTCCTAAAGGGCAATGATATCTCTGTCATTTTTGATTCTTCAGTGCTGAGCATGGGTGCACGACTCGGTCAATGCTTATTGAATGAATATGTATTAAATTAGTGTCTGGGAAAAGCCTTGCATAGTGTCTGGATCTTACCATCCCTGCCTATGGTACCACCTTCTTAGTCTCAAAGCCTACTGTGGCAAGTTGATATTCACAAGACAGTTTGAGTCTGGCTTCAGAGCAAACAGGAGCAGGTAGTTCGGAGCCATTGTTGGGGGAGGGCGGTATCAGAACTTTGTCAGAAATTAGTTCTGCTCCACTTATCAGCATGCCTTTCTTGTCATCTAAGACTTAGGATCCTCTGATGGTGTCACCCTTGGATAGGTCTAACAGCATTCTTTTCATTCTCATTCTCAGTGTTTCCTAGTGGACCACTCAGAACAACTTAGTTCTTCCTCTTCTCATAGCAATTTCTAACACTTTTATATCATTAAAATCCTATGTTCCTGGGGATTACATTCAGAGGACTAGATTCACTTGCTTCTTGGAGGAACTCTTGTAGACTAATCCCTTATTGATACACTGTGAATTCTTGATTTCTTTGGCCAGCAGATGTCCCTCTGACCTCCGTCCAGTTCATCTCCTCTGTAGGAGGGACTGGGGAATAAACAAACATAACACAATTATGAGTGCCCTATTAAAAGGACTTAAAAATTCCTTGAGAATAGTTTAACAACATTATTAGACATGACTAGAGTAGATGCAGGTGCTACTTGGACTGTAGTAAACTGGAAAGGATGGGCGTTAAGCGAAGAGTTAGAATCTGGCTTTGGTACTCAAGTGTTTTGTTACCTGGAGCAAATCACTTCATCACACTGATAAGCTTCCAATGCTTCACTGTAAAATAAATAACTTTGCTTATTATCAGAAATAAATAATAGTAACATATATATCTATAGAAGCCCATAAATGCAAGGTAATATTGTATATGATATATTTATGCCAAAAATATTCTTGTAGAAACCAATTATAAGGGGATATTCACCTTCTGAACATGGTCAATAACCAGATAGTTTCAGTTGGTCAAACCTAGGGAAATGCCTGCCACCACCGTTTTCCCTTAGACTCCTCCAACATTTACAAATTTTGCATTTTCTATATAAATTTCATCAACTGGAAACTGCCTCTCAAAGTCAACCAGAATATATACAGAATATATACAAAACCATTTCTTCTATCAGGAAGCATAAACTGTTAGATTGTCCACTCCTAGAGAAGATGGCTGTTCTCAGATTGACTTGATCTGATTACTTGGTTTTTTCATTAATTCTTTAAGGGTAGGAACCTTGACTAAATTAGCTCAGTGAAGTGAATTTTGACAACTTGGCAATTTTCCTGTATCTAGTAACCTAATCCTTACAGTATCTTCAGAGATAAGTAAATCTCCTAAATCCCATTTAAATATCTTAATCTCAGAGAATATTAATTTTATATTGAGATTTCTTTGGACCAACTTAGTAACTAGAAACTTAAGTAGATCCAGGAAAAGTCTCCAAGGCTTGGTCACAATAGCTGGGAAATATTAATACATTTATAAGCACTTTTCCTTTTATAATACCATTTCCAGAGTAACACATGAAGGAAAAAAAGTTAAGGTATTAAAAAAATGCATACGATATACTCTAAATTGGTGGGTTTCTGAGTAAAAAATTATAATTGTTTTATAATTTGGCAAAATCATTAATTAACTTTCTGTTTGTAATTCAATTCAAAGAAAAATAATTATATCTTATATAGTGCTTTGAATTTGCCTATAGAAAGTCAGTAAGTGAAATATTGATTAAGGCTTGTGAAATCTGAGCACATTTTCTCAGACAAGCATAATGACAATAATATGCTTAGACCACAGTTCAAGAAGAAAATGATTCAGTGAATAATAGAAGAGGAAAGATGGGCACTCTAAATGAATTTGCTAATGATTATTTTCTGTGAGATAAGCATTATAGAGTGTTCTTAGTTTCATGTATTCAACATAACACTTTTGATTAGCCAGAGAAAATTACTATATTAGCTATGAATTTGGCCTTATCATAAGTTATTTGGCTTAACCTGGCAATCATGTCTGATTTTAATTATGTTAATAAAAGCTAAAGATATTCATAGAGTAGAAATTAATATAAGGTGCATTAGCAGAAACAATTCCAAATATTTTTGCTAATTATATTTTTGCATATTATTTAAATAAATGAAAGAGCCGTATCAAACAATTCTCTGTGGAAATAACGAAAAGGAAAACATAATTAATTCCTATAATAAATGAAAAAAACAAACTGGTATATGAATGACCCAGCTGAATACAGGCGTGGTATTCAAAATACTTAAGAACAGCTAATCATGGGCCCTCACTAAAAATGATAGGATGCTGGCCATGGGAGCAGACTTTGCATCCTGAACTAGGTGTTAGCCCTTTATATTTTGGATCATTAAGAATTTCAATGGGATCCTAGGAAGGGCACAGGGGATACAGGACAGCAGTTATTTACTGATTAATATAAAATATATTGATATTTTAGTAACCAGTGTGGATATCCCAGTGCACACAAGCTGAATATCAACCCTGGTGAATATCTAATAGTTCATTAGTAACCATTGCATTCATTTTTCATTAAACTTTCAAATGCAATCTGTTCTGCATCTGGGGCCTCTGCTTTCAGAGCTAATTTATAAGCCTAGAGCAGGTGCAAAAGAAGAGAATTTCAGGTAAAATATTATATAAAAACCCTAAGGAGGTATCTGGCAGTTCCATTTCTGATAATAGAAAGACTAGTTTATAGCACACCAATCCTTCCACCAAGAACAATGACAAAAATGGGATAATTTTTTTTAAATGTTCAAAAGCACTGAAGAAGTACCAGGAAAGTTAGGGCTTCAGAGCCTACATCCCAAAGAGAAGGGGAACACATTGAAATAAGGCCCATACACTCCTTCACTCCCCTCTGCTTACAGCATGACCATTTTTTGGTGCATGGCTTAGAGACCTGGCAGAAAGTGGTGACTCAGAGCTTATTATAATTTTTATGGGTCTGGGTTTAAGGACACTTAAGGCAGCCAGCACTTAGGGGGCCAAGATCACAGAGAAAAGTAGATATTAGAGATAAACATAACACTCTGAAAGGTGGAGAGAAGAAGGCAGACCAGTTAGGGATCTTGTGATCCAAGGATCAACATAGCAGTGAGTTTCCTAGGGTTTCTTTTTGCCTTATAGACCTCAAGTTGGCTGTTAGAGAAGCTGGCAACCAAGAAATTTCAAGGCCAAAAAAAAAAAAAAAAGCCTCAAGAAATGCCTGCTCTCTCTCTCCAAAGAACCTGGAAAGGGCAGGCTAGCATGACAGAAAGTGTTTAGATGATAACTTCCCTACTTCAGCCAAACACCGCAGGAAAAACTGCAGCACTTCCTCCACCTCTGTCACCAAAGACTTTCACCCTTGACCAGCTGGAATGAATTCCATCCCCCAACACACAGCTATGCTAGGGAGGCGTCAGCGACAGCCAGGTATGGGGAGCCTAGACTTTCGTCTCTGCCTGGCTGTAGTGTGGACCGTGCCCACAGCAAAAGTGGGGAGAGTGGATTCTCTCCCCCAGCTGGTGGTAACAGGCACTCCTGCACATCTCTGCTTGAATGGTGTCGAGGAGGCTGAGGGGAAAGTCTGGACTTTTAATATTTTCCAGCAATAACAAGCTGCCCACTCCACCTGCTGTGTGGGGGGGGAAGCCACATGGGAAGGAGTAAGAACGCACTCTTCCCTGCTGTGAAGCAGGGTGGTGTCAGCAGAGGCCTAGTGGTGAGCCTGAACTCCCACCCCTGGCCAGCAGCATTGAGGAGTCATCCCTCCCCTAGCAGGGTGTCAGTGGAGAGCAAATGCGGAACCTGGGCTTCCACCCCACTTTGCTCACTACTACTCCTGCTAGCATGGAGTCAGAGGAAGCCTCCTAAGATACAAGATTTAAATGACATCCAGAGTCTCATAACAGGTAAAATATCCAGATACAACTGAAAATCACTCTTCACACCAAAAGCCAGGAAAATCTCAACTTGAATGAGAAAAGACAATCAACAGTTGCCAACACTGAAAGCACCCAGGTGATGGACAAAGGTTTTAATGCAGCCATCATGTAAAGAGCTTCAACAAGAAATTACAACTACACTTAAAATAAAGGAAAAAGTAGAAAATCTTAACAAGGAAATAGAACATCTCTGCAAAGGAGTAGAAGACATAAAGAAGAACCAAGTGGAAATGATAGAACATATTGAGCCTGTAAAGTTTCTGTTCTCTGCAGGTGGATCTCTATGTGGGTTGGGGAAAGCATTCAAAGTCCAGGCATTTTGCGTCTGTCTCAGCCTTTACTTTCCAGGTGGGGCTCTCAGGCTCCTCCTCGTGGTGCGTCAGCTAGGGCTGCTACACCTCCCTTGGTCCAGGAGGGAACATGACTCTATTGCATTCTCTTGGCCAAAGAGTTTAGTTTATGACTAGTTACATGATCAAATCCAGATAATCAGAGCAAATTCTTAGATTCTGTATGAAATTATTGGGAAAATACCTCTTTTTCAGTTCAATTCACTTAATTATTATAATATAAACAGAGGCTCCTGGCTGTCATATTTGTCACCACTTGGTTGGAGCCTGCTTGAGGTGAACCAAGACACAGAAATGAAGATAGGAGTTAGAATCCTGGAGGTGAGGTTTGATCACCTGGATCCATCCAGACTTTTTTTGAGTTAAGTTTTGTTTTTAAATTTAATTTAATTTCATGTGGTAAGAACACTTAACATACAATCTACCCTCGTAACAAATTTTTAAGTGTGCAACACAGTATTGTTAACTATAGTAACGATATTGTACAGAAGATCTCTGGAACTTTTTCATCCTGTATAATTGAAACTATGCCCATTGATTAGCAATTTCCACTCTTTCCCTCAGCCCCTGGTAACCTGATTCTATGAGTTTGGCTATTTTAGATACCTAATATAAGTGGAATTATGCAATTTTTATCCTTCTGTGACTGGCTTATTTTGCTTAGTATAGTCTTCAAGGTTCATCCGATATGACATGGATATCCAAGTCCATCCAAATTGCATATGGGAGGATGATTTCCTTATTTTTAAGGTTCAATAATATTCCATTGTATGTATATGCCACATTTTTCTTTATCCATTCATCCACAAATGGACATGTAGTTTGTTTCTACGTCTTAGATATTGTGCATAGTGCTGCAATGAACATTGGGCTGCTAATATCATTTTGAGATGTTGATTTCAGTTCTTTTGGATAGAGACCTAGCAGTGGGATTGCTGATAAGCTAGGTTTTGAGTTAAGTTTTTGAGTTAGAAAAAGCCTTGTGACAGATTCTCAAGAAATAGAAAATCTTAAAAAGGAAAAGCCCATTTTATATTATAATCCCATGGATTAAAATACAAAGGAACTGACTTCTATTGTGCACCTTTTGTTTATAAAGCACTATATTGGGTTTTGTACTCATCTAGTCCTCATAAACCCCAATGTGGCGAGTGTGATTTCCACGTTTGACAAATGTGTCGAGAAGGAGGCTCAGAAAGGTTGGGAGATGTGTCCAAGACTGCTTGACTAGTAGTGCCCCAGGAAAAATTCGAAGCCAGAATTTGCTGCTGCCAGAAGCTGACTTAGAAATAAGATTTATCCATACATATGTGAGGAAGATAAAATGTGTTCTAAAGAGTTTCTTCAATGAATTTTCACTGCTGTAGTAAAACTTTCAGATATATACTAATATGAAAAGTCAAATACTTTTTGTATTTGAAAAGTGAGGTGCCATACAGAGAGGAGAGTTTTTTTAAAATCATTTTTCTCTGAGGACCCAACTCAGATTTAAAGAACAATTCCAACAGATAATAGAATAAATAATAGGATGGGCTACAGAAATAATATGTAGGCAAATATTCATTGTAATATTGAAATAATTCAAGAATATTATGTCACTACATGTTTGCTTATGTCACATAATAATTTAAATTCTGATCACTTTACCCTTGAAAAATAGAAATTTGAGATACCTGATAATTTTTTTAGAAACACTTTTTAACTTACAGAGTGATGAGTAAGTTATTTAAGAGTGATCTGTTTGGGATATAGCACTGTATTCTGTCTTTAGACAATAACTGATGTGCATTATTTTCATCTGTATGCAATGAAGTAAATTACTTTTTTGATGTAGTTATTTTATTTGCTAGTCAAAGAATGTTACAAATGATTGAAAGAATTTATAAAACGAAGTGGCTGAGATTTGTTCTTATTTGCCTGCAGCTGAAAGCATAATACACTTAATGCTTCCAAGATATGGAAGAGCTAACAGATGTCAAAAGAGCAGAGAAAGCTATTTTGCAAAAATTGTTAAAAAACCAAACAAAAATCTTTTCTTTTATAAAATTCACAAGCTTTATTAGACATTAATTATATTTGATAGCGAATGCATTTAATGTTTACATAAAATGCATCTTTTCCCCTTCCAATTAAAAAATAAAAGTTGTTATGATAAAGGTAAGAATGCTGGATTAAAACTAGGGTAACACGAGTTTGTCTTCATCAAAGAACCACTGCTATAAGCTGCATCTTCATAGCTCTTTACCATCTAGCCATGTAGGCAATATTTTTTCTTAAAGATAGAAGCAAAATAATTAAAAATCAGAGAATGTGCTCACTTGCTATTTTGCTTAAACAGCTTTCTAACTGATTTACATTTCTAGGAGCTGCCGTTTAATGCTGGAGATTTTACTCGATAAATTCAGAGGCTGCGGGTGTACTTTAGCAATCAGAGGTCTGTAAGGCTGTAACTGGGTCAACTTGGTATGCTTCAAAGAGTAACCATAATGTTGCACATTAGAATTTTAAGAGAAAGACGGTAGTTTGAGGAATAAATTGCTTAATGCTGTTTCCATAGGTCCCATGTAAACAAATAGTAGAATGTTGGCAAGTCTTTACAATCAAAGCCAATGTTTAATAAAAACAGGAAGGAATAAAAAAATGAAAATATTATTTCTGGATTTACATTGTTTTACCTCAGTCCAAATTCTTACTGCAAAAACAATCCAAAAATATACTTAAGATCTCACCTGGGCTGCCACCCTGCTCTTATAAACATGTTACCTAAGTGAATTGGTTTGTTTCTGACAGAAGCTCCCTTTGGAATTAATCAAGAATACTACGAATGTGGTAACTACTTGGCCTCACACAAGTCTGTCTTATTTCCCTCTTCTGTTGGCCTAGCCTCTATTTTTTTCTGGGGTAACTCCTCCCACACACAGAGATCACGAGCAAAGATTTTAGTGCTGCCATCTGGCCACATATGATTTGTCAAGGGTTGCCCTAAGATGGGTAAATATGAAGCATTACCACAGAAAATTTGCAATTATAATCGAAGAAACAGTTTTTATCTGGTGGCCAGAGCTGCATTGATTTAATAAAAAGAAAGTCACATTAAATCTATACATCTGTCTTAAGAAATATGAACATGTGCCTGTGTCTTAGAATAGAAAGGAACAGTGTATATTTTGAAAGTATTAATGTGAAGCAGGGTACGATAGTTGGCTAAGGAGTTTCACGGAAGCAATGTCATCTATGCACGTCCCAATCTCGCCTGAATACTCAGAGTCCCATGATCAGGAGGAACCTGAGGCAGATTACCTTGTCCATGGGGTCGGCTGTTCTGCATATTCCGTCTCATGTTGAAGACCACCCCTTTGATGATTTATCTTACTCCCCTTGTTCTAATTCCACATTCACCAGCAACCTGTTAATGTCCATGAAGAAAGTATGCTGAGGACATATGCTGGACTTGACATAGCTATCTGGTCTGTGTGACAATGTTTTCTGATGCATATTAATCAAATCTCTTCTTACAATTATGCTTCCTTATAGTTGACTATAGGTGGAGAATGAGCCAATCATGGAGACAGCTGTATACATTAAGCAGTGGCATTCTGGTGTCTATATTAGTTTTAAAGACAGTTTGATTTTGAGTGTGTCAGCTCTCAAGGGACTGAGCTGGTAAGTACCAGGTTCTGGGCCTTTGGAGCACAAGGCTAGATCTTGCTGGAATTCCCGTAACTCAATTGTTCCCAAGAATGTCAGTGTATCAAAAGTGCATAGGGAGGCTTTTAAAAGTACAGATTCCTGTGCTGGAGATACTGATGCAGTAGATCAGGCAGAGTCCAGCTATTTGTGTTTTTTAGAACACTCCTCAGATGGTTTTAATGCACACCTATGTTTGGGAACCACTGTCTTAGTCTATCTCTATAAAACATTGGTACGTGCCTTCTTTTAACTGATTTTTAAAGCCAAAATTAGATTTTTTAAGTTTCTAGATTTGCTTGCATTATACTCACAAGTTTGTCTATAGATGGACTTTCTGGTTGAGTATTTGAACTGAATACACATCTCTGAGTGTGTGGAAGAGATGAAGCCGGGCGGGGCGAGGGGGTTGGTTTGCAAGAAAAATGAGAATTGGCATCTTTGATATGATAAATAGGCAGCCAAACATTCCCCCCCAGACACTTCAGAAATGATTAGTGATGGCTTTAGTTTTACTTTTAGTAACATTCTTTTTCCAGTTAGTCATTTCATTGATCAGCTTCTGATTCTTTTTACTTTTTTTTCATAATTATAGAATATTATACTGGGCCATTCACGTTGACTAGTAACATCATGCTCTGGCTCATTTTTGGTGTTGAGAAGTCAGCTCTCTAAGTGTTGTTACTTCATAGGTAATGTTTTCTCTTTCTATCTCTATTTTTCAATTTAAATTTTTCTCTTGGACCGTGGTTGTTGTTGCTGTTGCTTGCTTGTTTTGTTGCAGTTTTACGAAAAACGTGAGAAGTATGAAAAATGTCTGGGTATGAATTTACTGATATTTTTATTATATTACTTGTAATTTGGCTTTCTGAATCTGAGAAGTCATATCTTTCAACAATTCTGAAAAGTTTCAGATATTGACACTGTTTTCTACTCTGAAATCCCAATTAGATGTGTATTAAACACTGTTACTATATTTCTTATGTCTTTCGACTTCTTTTTATATTTTTCAGCTGTTTGACCCTTCTGTGGCATGCTAATTAGTATCTTCAGTTCTGTTTTGCAATTCACTGAAGGTCTTTTTAGCTGTACCTGATCCGACATCTAGCCTTTCTGTTGAGTTTATAATTTAATGGTTTTATTTTTTACTTCTAAACATTATGTTTTCACATATTCTTTATTATTCTTACAGACTTTTGTTTTTTTCTTATAACTTTGATTCTTGCTATTTTTTAAACATACTTATATGTTGGACCTGATAATCTAATAGCTAAAATATTTGAGTCTCTGATTCATTCTTTTGTTTGTTTGCTCTCTCTAGTTCATGGTGATTTATTTCCAGGTATGTTTTATGTCTTGTGTTCATTAGAACTTTATCTGTCAGAATTCTCTGAGGCCCAGATTGGGAGCACATTGTTTTGTGTTTGCTTCTGGTAGACCCTGATGACACTTCAAACCTAACAACTCTTTAAACTACATTTCATCTTACAGTTTTTGTGACCATCAAAGTGGTTTGAATTCAAGCTCCAAATCTGTATGAGGACGGACTTGTGGTTATACATTCTCAAGGAACTTATTTTATCACCCTCCATGCAGCATCAGAGTTCTTGTCATTGTGCCATGAGACACATGTATTTTATTTCTAGTTTCCCATTTCGCTGAGGTTATAACATTTTGAGGGGCTCAGCTTTATGGAGGGATCTCAAATATGACTCCTCATCTTATACAACCCTTAGGCTATGTTTTCTGTTCTCCATGTGGTCATTACAGCTATAAGTCAACTAGTATTGGCAGATGCTCTTGGGGAAGCTGCTAGCTTCAGAACTTAATAAACATTTTATGATTTGCTGTGTCTACTGGGTCCTTCCCACCTCTCCCTCCACTTGCCACCTCCCAAGGATTTGTTTTTCACTTTTTTGTTAACTCAGCCATGCATTTAAAATATTTTAAATATATCTCCCAACATTTTTAAATGTCCTCAATCAAGAGGGTTTTTCAGGATAGTTAATCCACCATATTTTCATAAACAGAAGTTCCCTGTTCTCTTTAAAGTTTAATTAAGCAAAACAATTTCGTTCTTTAATTCTTATTTCATGCCACAGATACTTTGAGCAATCAAACAATATAAGAATTACAGGAATCTTAATATGTATCTTTTCCAATGCCCTATTTTTTTTCTAATAAGTAAACATATAGTTATAGTAGCACTTCCCAATGTACATGTTCCATAAAACACGAATTTGTAGTTAAATGGTAAAATAAGCTTGGGAAACACGGGTTAAACAAAGTAACAGATTTTCTTCTTGAAGAAATTGCGTGGTGTGTAATACGACAGAGTGCTTGAGCATCTTTGAGCGTGGGATAACTCATACTCCTTCTTCCCTGAGGTGTACTTGAGGAAAGCTGGCATAGACATAAAAATGACTTCCCCATAAAGGTAGTTTAGTAGCAGAGTCAAGGCTAGAATCCAGTTCTCCTTACTCTCCCTTTCTCTTTATCATCACAAGGAAACATTTTGTAAATGTTTGCAAAACTATTTGCAAAACTATTTCTAGTAGTACCCCATCCTCAAATTGAACTGCATTTAGAGCCCATCTTCTTTTGCCAAATGAAAAGAAAATTGGCTTCTTTCCCAAAAACAGCTGAATAAGAATGCTCCAGAAGTTCTTCAAGAAAAATAAAATCTGAAGTAGAAAAGCAGGGGTTCCAGATCTTGAACTGAAGTAGGAAATGATGCTTTCATGGGGCTTCAACCCAAATCAACACAGAGATATAGTAATCTTGTTTGAATTTTAAGAGGGTTTGTACTCTCTTGAAATCATAGTTTTTAGTGGGCAGGGAACAAACTCCCAAGAACAAGTTGTGACAGAAAACTTTTTTAAAACACTACTTTTGGATTTCAACCAGCAGAATGTGCACGGTTTCTGACTGTCAGTGTATTCTTCATTACAGAAAATGGACTGTGGGAACTTGGGAAGGTGAAGTGCAATGTTATTTACATTTTTGTGCCAAAACATTATGAAGTGAAATAGTCAGATATGCTGAGTGAGTGCAGCACATGAAAATTAATAGGAACATTTTGAATATGTGATCTTTTACTTGAAACAATATAAATGAAATGGATTCTGTCGAGGTACTTTCTTGACCTCTTTTAAATGTTTCTTTTTCTTTTCTTCTTCTTTTTTTTTAACACTCTCGGTTGTTCATAAAACCCATTTGGATCCCAGACCTTAGTTCTTTCCTTTCAGAATTTCCTTTTCTCTGTCTGTCAACAAATACCTTTCAGGGAAAAAAGCACAGTCTTGAGCCCATTAAATAGTCAAGAAAAGATGTCTAATAGCATTAGGAACAGGGCCACAAGGCTGAGTATTGGGTTTGGAATCTGAATGTTGATGTTCCGTTTAGTCATCAATCCACGAAAACGACCAGATATGTACAAAGATATTCAAAAGAGTTGAGAACATAGATATTGTAAAGAGAGAACTCTCAGTTAAAGGCTCAGAGTGACCTGGGCATTGCTGAGAAGGTCCTTGTAAGATGTCAACTTGGTCAACGTTGCACTGACAAGAAGCATATTATGGAGAATTCATAATGATGAGAAAAAGGAGAAGGGAGAGAAGAAGAAATATTGAACTTTTATTCTCCATTAGGTATCAGGTTAAGCACTGGACATATATTAAATATTATCTTATTATTACATTTGTGTCTCAAAACTAGGAAGCAGCTTCTATCATCATCCCTGTTTTATAAATGAGGCTTAGCGAGCTAAAGTAACCTTTTAATGATCTTACATCATAAATGGCAGACCAGGGATTGAACCCAGTTTTTTCTGACCATCACAGCCCTGATCTCAATCACTAAGCTCTATTGCCTTCTATAGCAGGTGTGGCTACAGGATACATCTTTTTTATATCTTTGACATTTGGAGAAAGGGTTTGAATTTATGTTGTGAATCTGGAGCAGTGAAAGTCTGCAGCCATGTGGTAGTCCTGGCAGTTTGGGCCTGAGGTAAGTGTTGGAAAGAGAGACAACAGAGAGCAGAGCCTGCACCACATGAGACAAGGCAGGTTCGTAGGATAAGCCAGGGGCAAGCTGGAAGCTGAAAGTGCAAAGAGCAAGGCCAGGGGTGACTGAGATATGAACAAAGTATTAACAGAATCAGGACATTTAGAAAAAATCATTATCTAGTGATCATGACCAAGTTTCCTCAATGTATAGCTTGCAGCATACTGAGGGAACTCAGTTAAGTCTTGTGATAAATTGTCATACGCCTCCTAGGATGGAGAGGAGACCTGGTACTGCACAGTACAATTCCATGAATCTTAGATGCGTGTTTATAAAACAGCACAGCATGACGTTTCAAACAATTAATATAAAACCGACCTTTGATATCAGTATTTAACTTAAGTATACAGCTTTTCATAGTTACAGTAATAGCCCCAAGTTGAAATGCCTGCCTTATTTTCTCACAGAAACAGCATACTGGGAAGCCCTTATAAACAAACTTTTTACTTGAAAAATATGACCATTCTCCTTATAATACACAGCTCAGTCATCTCAATTTGTTGACTCCAGGTCTCTAAGTTCTGCTGGTTATCTGTCTTCTGAGATCCCTTCCTCCTCTCGTATTCACTGTCTGGGTCGTTGGCCCCGGCAGTCGTGGCAGTTGGAAGCCGCAGTCATCCTAGGCTGCCGCTTCTCTCCTATCCCCCACACCCACCCAGTCAGCAGAATTCTCAGTTCCATATGTAGGTCTCAAATTATATCTTCCTCTCTGTTCCCACATTCCCCATCCCTTCCATCCTTCAGGCCAGTGGGCTTTTTCACATCCAGTCTTTGGGCCAGAAAGATTCTCAGCCCACTTCGTTGTCGTTGTATTTGTAGGATCACATGATCAAAAGCATGGATTCCAAAAGGAGTGGCCGGCTGCTTTGCTTCGAAGAGGTGATACAAGTGGTCGGTACTTTAGGATTTGGGGCCTGTCAATATTAGGTACACTCTGTATGCCCTTTGCTTATAGGTCAGAATTCATGTTCCATAGCCTGGGAAACAAGGACTTCCTAACTAAGACCCCATCCCCCTTCTCTGCCTGTCTTGCCCCACTGCCGAATTCATGCCATGACATATTTGCAGCTTTGTGGCTTAATGTTATTTCCTCTGCTTGGAGTGCATACCCTTAAAATGCCCACCAAGAGATCTCTAATACCCCCTTTAGAAATTTAAGCACCAGCAACTTGTATTGAATCCCCAACCATACAGAGATTCTCCAGGCTGCCTTACTCTTCTGTATAGGTACATTTTCTAGCATTTATCAAACTATATTATAATAATAATTTGATATTATGTCTTTCCCGTCCCTAGTGATCTTCTTGAGTGTAGATTCATATTTATCTTTTATCCTCAGCCCCTTGCAAAAAGCCTGGATCAATAAACACACATGTTGAAAGAATGATTGTAGTAAGATTGATTGATTATGATAAAAGAATGACTGGCCCCTTTGATGGAAATTCTGTTGTTTCTGTGGTTCACTCCTTTTTGTGAGATTCTTTGAGAACTGTACAGATGAATAAATAGTAAAAAAAAAAAAAAAAAGGTGAGTTTTGGATTGCTGACATTGGGAAGATAGAGGATTATTTTGTTAACAGTAGTAAAAAATAAAGTCAGAATTCATTGCTTGCTGACATAGCTTTAATCAAAATAAGTGAATTTTAAGCCATTTTAGCAAATAATACATCCCAGTGCTAGTGGGTAATATTTCAAAGTATATTGGTGTCTTAGATTTTAAATTAAAAATATCTTGTTTTTTGTAATGCTGTAAGTTTCAAATACCTCCACTAATTTTGTCTCTGTCCTTCATGCTTTGTGCATGCTACTTAACCTCTCTGAGCATCACAATCCTTACGTTAAAGTGTCTGAAATGATGCCTGTCTCACAGAATTATCATAAAGATTCAAGGAGGGAAAATACCTAAATTACTGAAATAGTAGCTGATGTAGAGCTTAATAATAAATATTTATTTCTTTCTCTCTTGTATTTTTTTAAAAAAATAATTTTTCTTAGATGAATTGTATCCCAAAGCGTTAGCTTTCCAAATACATTATAACTTATTCCTCATTACAAGCTAAAATACCTTAGCACCATTGTAAATCCCTGCAGATCTTTGCTTTTGGAAGGTCACTGTAGACTTAATGGAGGAATAGCTCTGCTCTGCTGGAGGCCAATACCATGACCTGAGGAAGCCCATGGCCACCTTGGGCAAAGGAATTCCTTTAAGGCAGGGTAGATTTGGGGCCCAAATATCTCCAATTGTATCTAAAACACCCTGAAAGTCTACTAGAGCTGCCTCTTCCATGGAGGGAGTCTGCGGCTGACCTCTCTTCTTTGTGTACGATGAGGCCCTCCAGTTCCCTGCACTTGGTCCTCTTAATTCATCCAAACACTCAAACCAGATCTTTTTTTTTTTTTTATCTCACTAACATCAAGGTTATTAGAAAATGTTGATAGTGTTCATGTAATATATTTTGTTTGGGAATAGCACACTCCTCTTGAAAGCTTTTAAAGAAAGCATATTAAAAATATCCTGTGTGCTTTATGTGAAAAATTGACAGAAGTATGTTTTCTTAAAGAAAATTACCCAAACAACCAGAAGAAAAGTAAGATAGAGCAAAAGGATAGACAAGGGTTAGTTGATGGTGGACATGTGAAACCCATTCATAAAATATTTGGGTTATTTGAGCTAAGGAGGAAATTGCTAAGGATTAGGTTTATAGCACTTGACCACATCTCAGAAGTGCTACTCTGTAAAACTTGTCAAAGAGAGAAAAAAAAAAAAGAAAAGAAAAGAAAAGAAAGCAATCCCATTAGGAAACCTGGGCTTTGCATCCTGTCGTTTATTAAATTTGTCAGCTGAGGCAGTTAGGATTATGGCAGTAGATTTATTAATTTTTCAGAAAACCTGGCATGGAGAAGACTTACTGTTGGCACTAGCGTGGAAAATGCAGAGAAGAAAGTTTGTGAAACAAGCAGAATGTTGAATACCTGCAGTGAAAAAGTCATTACCATAGCAAACCTGTCCTAAATGAAGCCAGGTTACACATTTCAGAAGGGCTAGCTTCCTGAAATATCAGCAAGATTTTATTCAGAATCTTTTTGTATAAAGGAAAATTCTTTCTTAACACAAGTGCTATGGTGGCTTCAGTCACTGTGGGCCCGGAAAATGACATTGTGCTCCAGGCAGACATTTGTTTTCATTTCTGACATTCAAAAGTCATTGTCATGAATGTCCAAAGATTTATTCTTGCATACCCAGCCAAAAAGCTGCACTTACTCCTTTCTCTTTACGTAATGATGGGGGAGCTGCAGTGCTCTGAGATCATCTTGCTGATAGTCCCAGCCCTGGACAATGGGTGTGGCCTTGTCTGAGGGTGGCTGTGGTCTGGGGCAGGACTGGGGGTGGGGTGGCAGGTTGTACTCACGGCCTTTTAAGGTCTTTACTGTTCATTCTGGGTACCACAGGAAAAAGGTTTCCGTTATTTTTCTGCTGCTGCTTATAGTAGATTCAAGTTTGTTCCTTCATTTTCTACCCAGGAAAGTGTACAGGGTATACAGATGGTTCTGTATTGTGTACAGAAGTTGAAGCTATAGTGTCCTTGATTTAATAATGACAATTATAAAGCGTTTACTATGCTTCAGGCACTATTTTAAGCACTTTACACATATTAAGTAATTCAATCACACAATCCTTACACTAGCCCTGTGAGGTAGTTGCTATTATCGCCACCATTTCAGAGATGAGGAAACTGAGACAGAGACAGTTAAGCATCTTGGCTAAGGTCATAAAGCCGGGAAGTGGCAGCTGGCTCCAGGGTTTATGTTCCCAACCACCTCCCGACACTGATCTCAAGCAGTCACGCGGTGGTGGCAGACAATGTGTTTAATGTGAACCAGATCAACTTGTTTACACAGAGCAATGGTTCCGTTGTGAGAACAAATAGGTAGAAAGGAGAAGACTCATGCCAGGAAGTGGATAGATATTAAAAGTTTGTGAACATTCTCCTGGATAGAGTCAAAAGGATTAAAACCTTTGCTACTCCTATTTTAGCATGCACATGAATCACTCGGAGCATTTATTAATTTCTCCCCCACCTGCAGAAATTTCTGATTCAGCAAGCCTTGGTGGGGTTTGGAATCTACTTTTATGTAAGCATTCTCAAACAATTCAGAGCATGGGGGCGGGGGGGTGCTCTGAGAAGTATTTCATTAGAGTTTTGTATCTTATACCCTCAGGCTTGGGGATATTTCACAGAGGCTAGAAAGAAACTAAATTTTATCCTAAATATCTCCCCCATCCAAGATCTTGAGGATGTGTCTTGGTAAGAAACTGTGCAGCACTCAAATTCATCTTCATGTGCAGATTTCATTTGGGCAATGAAGAGGGGGTTTGGAGAAGCTGGCGATAGTGAGCCAGTCTAAAATCTTAACCATAAAAATGAAGACTGATTTTTTTTTTCCACGGGAGGATGCCCCTTCTTCTGGGAGGTACAGCAGATGGCAGTGTATGCTTCCTAGAAGAAAGTTTAGAAATGAAAGCTTGTGGGACATTTCAAATTGGGCTGAACCTTGAACTCATATTTATATACCTTGGACATAGGAATGGGGGAAAAATAACAACGCTAAAAATGTCATGTAATATAAGGTTTATCAGATGTGCTTAGGCCGCTCTGGGCCGGGATATGCATACAACCAAAAATGTCCTCACAATTAAACTGGATGAGGATCTGACCAAACAAGAAAAAAAAAATCTGCGTGTAGTCTTACATCACTTCCATCAAATGTTAGGCATGGCCACAGAGAAACGCAAGCATTAAAAGTGAAAAGAAAACAAAAACTGTTTCCTATGTCACGAATTTAAAGAACAGACTTTTTTTTTCTTGAATAGAAACAGAGAATTGAAGTGGAGTAAAATTAAGCTAAATAAGAGGAAACAGTGAAATTTTGTAGGCTGTGGAATAGTCTCCCTGGGAACATTTTGGAAGCCCCATCACTTAGTCATGTTAAACTAGACCAGACAAATGACTGCAAGATATGCTGTGAGAAGCCGAGCTGTAGAGAATGGATTTTTTTCTCTGTTCCCCTATGGAAATTTCCTCAGTGGTGTCAGCCCTGACACACACATACACACACACACACACACACACACACACGCACACAGAGTCACTTTCAAATTGTCTCCTTTCCGACTTTTCAATTCGATCATCACCACAATAGCATTTTAAAACCCCCAAAGCCTCTGTTGCTGGGTCTATATTTACTGTCTATTCTGGTCCCCATTTTCCTTCATTATGGACAAGGTTTTCTGTTAAGACTGTAAAATCCTTACGGTTTCCACTCGTCGTCTTTAAAGCCTTGTAAACACCTTCCCCCGTGAGTTCTAGGGATTGCAAATCGTGAGCAGTCGAGCTTCCTTTCTGAGACTTGATGGAGAATGAGGAACATGAGCTAATTCCGATCAAACGGTGACCTACGGAAGCTGTTCGCTTCAGCAGACTCGTTTAACATACCCAACTTGAAAACCATGGAGCATTCCTTCCATCCCTTGGGTAACACATGCTTTTTATGGATAGCTGGGAGAAATCACAATATTGAAGAGCCAACTATTTGCTACTTTGGAGATGAAAGTGGGGATTTTAAGTATGTCCGTCCCCGTTCTTTCCTATTCCTCAGAGTTGAGCCTGTTTTGCACCAGAAGATATATAAATGACCAGATTTTATTTGCCTTTTCATTCTATTTTATATTAGTAGCTACAATAAGAAATTTGAATGAAATTTAAAGATTATTATGGCTTTCTATTTAAACATACTAGCTTTGATTCCAAGATTTAGGGGAAATTAGGAATTGGTTATATATTTCTTTAAAAAAGCTATTTACTTCTTCTAGATAGTTGATGACAATAAGGTAGAATTAGAATGCCAATTTTTATTTTCAACCGTAATTTTATTTGGAAGAGAAAACTTTTCTGTTATCCTTCATACATTTTCTTCTCCTTGCTGCTTATTGTCAAGATCAAGCAAGATTCTCCACCTTGCCTTGTGCCATGTAATGATAAAATAAAATACTAATAATAGAGATAATAAAAAACAGCAACCGTTCAGAGTGCTTACAGATATGGCAGGCCTTGGACTAAGTCCTTCAAAGATATGGTCTCATTTTATGCTTACAATGCTCTCCAAGTAAAACGTTCTTATTTTACTGATGACCAGCTCGATCTTAGAGAGGCTCAACTAAGCCTAAAATCATGTGAGTATGTAACAGACGCAGGATTCAAGCCAACTTTTTCTGACTCCAAAGCCTGTGCCTTTAACTACCTGCCATATGTCTCAAAATCCTTAAATCTTAAGGAAATTATTGTATTTCCTGTGCCCCTCCTTTCCTCACATTACATCTTCTTATTTCATCCTCATGAAGGAAACAAGAGTACACCTTCCAAAATAATGTTTTTGAACCATTAAAAATAATAGACACAATTATTATTAATTTTGCCAGTGATTAAAATAGTCACAAAAGTAAAATGATCATGCAAGTAGGGGCAATTCTTTGAGTAACCTAAAGAAATCAAGCAGTGGTTCTGCAGAAAATCATATAGTATATTGAAAACCATTTCCAGCACATTTAGGCTGTTGCATTTGTTGCTTTCTCAAATGCTACCTGTATTCAAGAGTGTAGCACTTATTGTTAACAATCCACAGCAAGAAAGGAAGTGCATTGATTACATTTACTTTTGAAAGAGGAGGAAAAAGTGGTTTGTATTATTTTTTCTACCTAGTCATCTAGAAAGATCAACTTCAAAACCCAAATACATCCATTTCCACTCAAAAAGCAGTCCCTTGTAGTATGGTGACTAAATGGAACATGGGATTTTGAGACAACAGTATTTTATTCTTCGTTGCAAATATGCTATTGTAATTATCTAGGACTGCAGTCCCTAACCCCTGGACCACGGACTGGGCCGCATAGCAGGAGGTGAGCGGACAGAAAGTAAGGGAAGCTTCATTTCTGTTTACAGCAGCTCCCCATCACTGACGTAACTGCATAAGCTCCACCTCCTGTCTGATCAGTGGCAGCATTAGATTCTCATAGGAGCATGAACCCTACTGTAAACTGTGCATGCGAGGGATCTAGGTTCTGTGCTCCTTATGACAATCTAATGCCTGATGATCTGAGGTGGAGCTGAGGTGGTGATGCTAGCACTGGGGAGCAGCTGCATATACATATTATCATCAGCAGAGAGGTTTGACTGCACAATAAATGTAATGCCCTTGAATCATCCCGAAACCATCCCCACCCCAACCCCGGTCCTTGGAAAAATTGTCTTCCGTGAGACTGGTCCCTGGTGCTAAAAAGTTGGGGACTCTTGATCTAAGATTTGATGATTGCCCCAGAAAGAAATATGTGTCTAAACTCTTCCTGTCTTCTAAAAGCTTACAGATTTTGGCAGCAGTGTACCTCTTGTGCATAAATACAACATTGGGTATAAAACTAACAGAAGAAATGCTTACAAAAAATTTAAGCGAATATTTACTTAAACAATACAGTATTGATATATTAATAGTTGTTTATTTTTTCCTCTTGAAAGAGAATGCAAGTTCCATGATGGAAGATACTTGGTACATTAAAATTAATTGCTGTCTCTCTAGCCTCTAGAAAAGTACCAGGCACATAATAGATGCTTGATACATACTTCTTAGATAATATGAACTCTAAGAGGAGGAATCCTCGGGATGTTGCACCTCTCCCTGCATCAGTTTCTACATCTATGAGTTGAAATGGTGGGATCATCCAGTCCTCTTTGTAAGAAATTTACTGTTCAAGCCATTATTCTTCTCTGACAAAAAAAAATTCTTTCAGTGCAATCAACGTTGTGGGTGATTCAAAGACTGACTATCTTAAGTGAAAGCACCTGCTAGAAAACATGATAAGGTATGCCAAGACAAAGTTCTTGTCATTTGTATGTTCTGAATGAAGCCTGGCTTTCTATGGGTAAACATTGAATCCTAAATTGCCATAGTAAAAGATCAGTGCCATTGTCATGGAAGTGCACTGTGTTTCTACCAGCTTGAGTACAGAAAAAAAAAATGTTGGCACCATGGGACTGATTCCGCACCCATGTGGAATAATTTAATTCTGTTAATAATGCTAGAAATGTTAAGAAAACATTTGGGGGGAGGGAAAGGCAGAATATGGGAGCATGCAAAGCTAGTCTTGTTTCATCTGAACTGCAGGATTCATTTGTTTTCCACTGTTTACTGTACTCATTCTGGGTCTGTTTTCACTTTTATTTGTGGTCAGCTTCGATATGTCTACACGAAAGCACACTTTAGAAGTAAAAGGACTCTGTTTTTTTACAGTATGACTTCAGACAGTTGGACGGTTTTAGGATTCACTGGCTCCTGGATCAGTTTTCCCATGCCTGCTTGAGGTATGCTAGTTAATATACTGCAAAGAAAAAAGGCATTGTCTTTAAAGGCACATGAATCCAACCTGTTGAGCTAGGTTCTGGGCCTAAACCATGCTCTTTGATCCTCATGCATAGCTCCCTAGCCAAATTCCACCCCCTAGAAATCCTCATGCAATTTTCATTGACTACAGTGGGACTCATCTGGGTGTGTCCAAGAGCATAATCTGGCTGGCTGCATGTAACATACTGTTTGGGTTTGGGCTTGAATGCAAAAAAGCATTGTTTACTATTTATATGGGTCTTCACCAATTTCTGGATGCCAGAAGAGATGAACTCACTGCTTCTGAATAACTCATTCATCAAAACAGACATGAAAATTTCATTCCTTGGGTTTAGTTAGGAAGCAAAGCATTTGCTAGTTCACTGTGCAGAAGCCAAAATACGTTTGGGGCTTTCAGCTTCAACCCAAGCTGACATTCCCAAGCTGACAACACCTTAAAGCAAAACGACTTGCTTTTATGCAGAGGGCATTTATGTAGCCAATTGTGGCCATGAAGGTGTGACAAAGAAATTTAGATTGGCTCAAACTTTCTTTTCCTCCAAAGTTTGAGTTCTATAAACCATTTGGGGAGGAATCACTTGGTATCATCCAGACATGAATTCAGCCTAGGGAACTGTTAGTGCTTCTGCTGTCAGGAATCAATATTTCTTCTGTGTAGTTGACTTGATGGTAGTGTCATTTGTTTTATGTCCTTGTGAAAAGAGCACATATTCCTTTGGGGCACTTTTTAATTTAAATGTTTTAGTTCTTTGCTTTAGAACATATTAAATGGTTTACATGTGTATTATCAAGCTATTGTAATAGCATAGAATAGGGTGTTGCTCTGATTTGGTCTAAAATCATTTGTGTGTGTGTGTGTGTGTGTGTGTGTGTGCGCGCACACGCATGTGAACTGTTGTGTAAGGAGCCTCAGAGACAAACACCGGAAATGTACAGCAGTGAGAAGAAAAGGCTCCTTGAAGTAGTATATGCATCTTGGAAAGCTACTTGGTGAATCTCCTGAGAAGCGATGGTTAGATATACTTCCAAATCCTCAAATATCAAGCATCCAAGTGAAAACCATTAAGTTTAATGAGATCTTCTGTCTGTAAAAAAAAACTAAAAGCTTAAAGAAATTTCAAATTTATAAGTACCTAGGGCTAGATATTTCATGCTAAATTCCTACTTCTAAGAAAGAGGGATATCTAAGCCCTGCAGTATTGATGGCATTTTGTTCTCAGAGGTTTCCAGGTGGTCTTGAATAGCCCATTTCAGGGTTTTATCAAACTCATGGTCAAGACTTGCAGATGTTCAACCCCAAATCTACCCTGCTTTAAATCTGTTGTATCCTGTCGATGCTTCTATGAATGCTGAGAGTAATTTTCTCCCTAGGAATTTTTTGAACACTGAGATGCTATTCAAAACTGCGTTAGCCTTCCCCTCTCGGCCGTCATTATTGTAACGTCCCTCGTCAACCTGATTTTCTTCTCTTTGCTTGTTTTTGTTATTCATTTCTCTAAATTTTATAAAATTAGAGGAACGGTGGTGGTTCTGATTAATCTTGCTCTCATATACCCATCCCTGAGGGGTTTTATCCTGGTTTTTCCCTCTCTTCCCCCTTTTATTTGTTTTGTTAGGAAAAACATCATTATGAATGTTTATCCTGAAATCACGTTCTGATTTCCCCATATTTGAATTCAGAGTGACTCCACCACTTAAGCAAGTTGTTTTAACTGGTACTTCACAGCATTTTCAATAGCATAGAATAAACTGAAAATACTAATATTTTTATAAATGCTGAGATAAGAACCCTGGAGTAAACGAATGGGACTGTTTGAGGCACACGCTGCGGATCTGGCCCAGGCTCTGCCCAGCTGCCCTGAGGGGCGAGGAGATCTGTATCTCAGAAGACTCAACCTAGTCTCCCTGAAGTGCCATGGCACAGAGGTTGGCAGTCTCTGGCTCCAACTCTTTGTGTATTAGTTTCCTGATCTATAAAATGGAAATATGAAGGACATCTATTGCCCACCTCCTAAAGTTGTTGAGATGAACCGAGTTCATATATGTAAAGCACTTAGCACTAAGCTCATATTCAAAAGGTGCTGATTAGTAATGGTGGTAGTAAAAGCAGCAGCAGTTGCAATAGCTTTATTTCTTTATAATCTCACAAGTTGCAGAGAATCATTGACATGTCATATGACAGTTCTATTTACATTTTTCAAAGAACAATTGTATTATTTGATGCCTAATGTTATAGAATAGGACATCTTGATGTGAGATCTCATATGATGAAACGTCAACCTAAGACAAGTGAGGAGAGGGATCAGTGGAGATCAGGCTTCTGTGGCAAGTAGAATCTGGAGGAAATTACTCAGTTTCTCAGAAGAAACAAGCAAACTGCCCAAGGTCCAGGGCATACCAATAAAATTTAGTCAGTAAATTGAGACTTGGGAAAAGACTATGGCCCTTGAGAAAGGATCTACAAAGAGGAGCTGGACAATCAGACAGAAGCTCAGAACCATGACGAGGCAGGCTAACTTATGTGTAGTTTGAGTTGTGATGGAAGGGCTATGTGACTACACTGGACATGTCTCTGGGCTGCCCCACCCTTATCCTGTTTGCCAGCAATGGAAGCACAGGAGTAGGTAAGGGCAATCCAGGGGCTTAGCAGTGTATCCCAGGTGTGAGAAAGCTGCTTAATTCCAAGGTAATTCTGAAGGTCTCTGCTCTTAAGACTGGCCCCTGGCCTTACCTGTAGTGGAAGGACATCAAACATCCAGCAGCAGGAGCCTGGACAGTCTGAATAAGTGGGAACAGCCTTCTGAAAAACTAAGAAGGCTTCCATTTGCAAGACTATGTTCAGCCAAGTTTGGATTATCTGCAAAGAGGCATCCACATGCTTGGGTACTGTCTCTTCTCTCACTGCCCAACTGGTCTACTTCCAGCCATGCTCCCTCGGGACATTGCCTCCATTCCCCAAGCCTTACTCTTCTGCAGTTTCTCAAAGCCCAGTTGGTTTAAATTCTTTGTCCTTCCATTGTCCAAACCTAATAAGGAAGTCAGTCAGCTGTGGGTTCGGATAGGGAGCTGGTGGTGAGCAAGAACATTCCTCCAAGGGCCTTTTGATGTTTAAGAGGCTATAAGTGGCCCAATTCCCTGCTTTTATACAAAAATATCTCTTGTGTGTGTCATTCAAACAGATTGTTTTCTTTTCCATGAATGTAATTATTGTCTCCTGGAGATTTTATGAGAAACAGAATGCAGGCCATTCCAAAGTCAGGCAGAGAAGGAAAGCACATGACTTTATCTTGCTCACCTCCCAAACTTGTCTCTCTTACTTGTTGATATTTGTCTCCGGAAGTCATATATTTCAATGTCAAGGCAAAATGCACCAAGGTAATTCATGCTTATTCCTGACTCTGCTTCTAACCAACTGTGGGACCTTAGTCAAGACATTTCACATCTTTGAGACTGAGTTTTCTTATCTGGAAACTTAGCAAGTTGGACTTGACAAGATAAATTTGGTAGGCAGTGTGTCAGTGCTGTTGAAAACATGGACTTTATGGACTTTATAGACGAACATTCCTGATTTTTTTTTTTTTTTTGAGACAGAGTCTCAATCTGTTGCCCTGGCTAGAGTGAGTGCCGTGGCGTCAGCCTAGCTCACAGCAACCTCACACTGCTGGGCTCAAGTGATCCTCCTGTCTCAGCCTCCCAAGTAGCTGGGACTACAGCCATGCGCCACCATGCCCGGCTAACTTTTTCTATATATTTTTAGTTGCCCAGATAATTTCTTTCTATTTTTAGTAGAGACGGGGTCTCGCTCTTGCTCAGGCTGGTTTCGAACTCCTGAGCTCAAACAATCCGCCCGCCTCGGCCTCCCAGAGTGCTAG
>CAUYSK010121456.1:0-37324 GCA_963575035.1 Avahi laniger | reverse complement strand
CGAATGTTTATAGCAGCACAATTCACAATTGCAAAGATGTGGAAACAACCCAAGTGTCCATCAATACCTGAGTGGATTAATAAAATGTGGTATATGTACACCATGTAGTACTATACAGCTTTAAGAAACAATGGTGATATAGCACCTCTTGTATTCTCCTGGATAGAGCTGGAACACATTCTACTAAGTGAAGTATTTTAAGAATGGAAAAACAAGCACCACATGTACTCACCAGCAAATTGGTTTCACTGATCAATACCTAAGTGCACATATAGGAATAACATTTATTGGGCGTCGGACAGATGGGAGGAGGGAGGAGGAAGGAGGAGATGGGTATATACAAACATAATGAGTGCGATGTGCACCATCTAGGGCATGGACACACATGAAGCTCTGACTAGGGGGGAGGCAAGGCAATGTAACCTAAACATTTGTACCCCCATAATATGCAGAAATAAAATAAATAAATAAATATCAAAAAAAAAGGAACCAGCTCTTTCAGAATCTCCTTGGAGGCTTATAGCTGGAAGTCATGGATTTGTAGAGACCACCCAAGATCAAGTTGCTGCTTATTCTCTGGAGTGAGGCTCAGGAAGCTGCATATCTGGCAATGACCCCAGAGGACTTTTTGCTCACTAGTTTGAGAACTCTGCATTATTAACAAGCTCCCAGCTGATGGCAATGCTGCTGGTGTGAGCTCCACAACCTTAAGGAACAAAATCCCAGGTAATTATAATCAGCTTCCAAAATTGAGAACCACTGAGCTAGAAGAGTCAGATGTTAGTGTCTCCCTGTCCTTCAGATCCTCAAGCCATTGCCTGGACCTATTGAATCCTGATATACATTTTAATAAGATTCCTGGATGATTTGCAAGCCTGTTAAATTTAGAGAACCATTTCTGAGAAGCAAACTAGATCAGAGCTTCTGAAATGGATGCCTTTCATTAAACTTGACCTTCACCTGAATTTTTCACCTGCCTTCACTCCTGAATCCAATTCTTCCTTTTTGCTTTGAAGAGTCCTTATACTCACCGTAATCCTACCACTTAAACCATGATGCAGACTAGTCAATGAAAGTACCCCTTTCCCTCAAGGTAATAGGTATTGACAATTCAATGTAAAGCGTTCTTGATCTTCCCCTGAGTTAACAGAAATATTCCTCGACATACATACCACACACTATTGAGTAACGTGTGCTATTACTCAATAATGTGTCATATTTTCACACGTTATTCCCCATGCCCCAAATTCTCCTCTCGCTTTTCACTCAAAAGTTGACTCATCTTTCAGGTCTCATGTTAAAAGTCATTTCCCCCAAAAAATATTCCTGAGTAGTTCAGGTTCTCCAGTATATTAAGAACCATGAATGTCATATTACTTCAACTAGCAAGTCCTTAATAAGCATTTGTTGAGTAAATTAGTTAATTCTCTGTTGCAAGAGACATCATTCAAGATACATCTGATGCACTAACTTTGTTAATTATATTATTCAGTCCTTCTGTCTCTTCGTATTTTGTTTGTTTGCTAGCTACTCAAAGACTATTAAAAATCGTTCACTATAATTGGGTTTCATTGTGTTTGACAGCTCCCTAATTTCTAACAGTGTTCTCTCCCTTGTGAAGCTTACATTCTAATCAAGTAGTCAATAAACAAGCAAGCAAATATATAAAAATGTGTTTGTTAGTGGGAAGTGCTATATTTTCATTATAAATTTTATCCTCAATCAGTATAAAAATATAACTCTCTTAGTTTTTTACAATAATTTCTACCTAAAATCTATTTTATGCTAGCCTAACAATTCCTCCCTTTTTTAGCATTTGCCAAATACAGCTCTGCTCTTTTACTTTTAATGTTTTTACTTTATTTTATTTTGAGAGTTTGTGTTTTTTAATAGGAAATTTCATTTCATTCACATTTATTACTATAACTGATATTTGGGCTTATGTCATAAACACAGTTTGTTTTATATTACTGACTTATTTTGGGGAAATGAGAACATTTAAGAAATGCATAGATTCATGTAGCTTTCAAATGACATTAAATGAAGAAATAGGTTAGGAAGGAACTAAAAGAAAAGCATCTGGTCAAAATAAAAAAGGGATGATCAACAAGCTAAAAAATCTAGAAAGAAATCAAATAAAATGATGATTGACTTTGACAACTTGTAAATCAACAATGGCCTTATATTTTCAGCAAGTTAAAGAAAGAATGAGAGGCAAAATCAAGTGCAAATAATGCATATTGTCTTCTTTAAGAGGCCTTGCTCTTCTCTCTCTCACTTCATGGTTTCATTCTGTTCATTTCCTTTCTCTCTTCCTCTATCCTGCACATACTCACACACATGCGTAATTACCAACAACTGTATTAAGAGGAATCTGGAGCTAGGCATGGTGGTTCGTGCCTGTAATCCCAGCACTTTGTGAGGCCTAGGTGGGGGATTACTTGAGACCAGAAGTTCAAGACCAGCCTGGGCAACATAGCAAGACCCAGTCTCTAAAAAAAAAATTTACTTTTAATTAGCTGGGAATAGTGGCAAATGCCTGCAGTCCCAGCTATTCAGGAGGCTGAGGCAGGAGGATCACTTGAGCCCAGGAGTTTGAGGCTGCAGTGAGCTATGATCACATCACTGCACTCCACCTTGGGTGATAGAGCAAAACCTTACCTCTAAAAAAAAAAAAAAATGGAATCTGGGCACATAACAAATATTCATTCTCAGTACAACAATGGCTATACTAATCATCTCAGTTAATCCTCTAGAACTGCTTTCATTGCACACGCCACTCTCATTCAACCAGTAAATATTGATCCTTGCAATTACAGGCCTGTGCAGGTGTGCCATCTACTCTCAGGAGGTGATTTGCCAAACTCAGATGTGTTTATTGCAGAATTTATATACTCCATCCTGGGACTTTTTATTTTCTTTTGTAGCTAGAGATTTTTCTCTATTCTTGTTTGCTTCTTTGCTACTTCATCACTACAGGAAGACAGCCTTTGAGAGCAGATCTTTCTCATAAAGACAGTCAAGATGACTCTTTGACTAGAGCCAGTACCAAATTAAACTTAAATTTACCAACTACAAAGTGAAGTAAAAGATCAGCAGTACTTATTTGCTGAATGAAAAGTTTCCTCCTTTTAATTGTTTTGACTACTTTTGAAGGGACAGCAATATTTACTACTTGGAAATTGCATTAATATCTAAAGTTGCCTACCAATCTGCAGTCTTGTGGCCAAGCTAAATTTGTATAGTGAAAGCAACATGGATGAGAATTCAGATGATTTAAGATCAGGTCCAAACTGTGCCTCTTTCTAGTTGAGTAAACTTGGGAATATCGCTCACTTCCCTGGACTTTGATTTCTTAATTTCTCAACTATAAAATGGAAATAGCATCTACAGGATTATTAATTGAGACAGTGTGGTGTACTTGTTAACTGTAAACAGATAAAAGAATAGTATATATTATTAGGGACAACATAGTTGAACGAGCACAGGATTAGAACCAATCCAATCAGATCTGTATTTAAATCCCCACTTTGTCATTTACCAGCTGTATAAATCACAGCAAAACACTTCACCTCTCTGAGTTTCAATTTTCTCAAATCTGTAAAACAGAACACTACTAGCTAAACTAAGATGTATTTGATGTCTTATATTCAATAGAAGATACTCAATAAATATTACATATTATTAACTGAGGTAACTGTTACTGTACTGCTACAATTGGAATCATCCAATTTTTTTTTAGCGATTAAAAAGCCATTTGTATATGGAAATATTTTTGTCTACAAGCTAGCTGGAGAACAAGAGGAGTGAAAACAAGGATGAGATATTTTAGGGACAGAAAGAATCCACATCCAGCCTGGCTCATTTTCTAGAACATTTCATTTAATTCAGCTTCTCTGAATTTTTCACCAGGCTCCTCATAGCTCTTTGGAAGGGGCAAAGATATTATGTAACAGGGATGGGAGCCGTCACAAATCTTATTAACTCCAAGAATCCCAAAGACCCTTTGCTCCCGTTTCTGTTTGGTTATAAGCAAACCATGGAAGCAAGTGGACTTAACATTTACATTGAGGTCATTTTTTTAAAAATTTTGCTTTGACTTTTTAAAAAATCATAAACCTAAATATATTAAAATCTCCAAATGAAGACATTTTACAATCATATTATTAATATATTCCTAGAAATCGCTCTTTACTGACATATGTCTTGGTATATTTCATTCAAACCTGGATTGGTTTTAGTAGAGAAAAGTGGAAATGGTAGATGTTTAAAAGGCACGGAATAAATTGCGCAAGTCAACACAATGAAAAATGCAGTTTCGTTTAGTGTGATTAAAACCCATCCTTAATTTCAATCCACTAATCTCAGACCATCTCAAATCAACATCCTCCTCTACCTCCTTTAAAACACCTTATTGCCAAAATTCAGAAGAGATTGAATCATCTCTTCATAATTCTAAAATCATAATCATATGTTTGATGCCAAATACTGCCTGGATCTCTTATTCCAAATTAAATTAATTCTCAAAGGCAACTCTAAATTAGTGATAACCATATGCTCTCATCTCAGCAACAGGCACACAAAGCTATTTCTAGGATGTTATTTTATTATGTAATCATCAGTCATTCCATTTTTAGTGTTTTTTCCTCTATATACTGAGGAAAATCTAGGCTAGCACAAGCATGACATCATATGCAACTCCCGGACAAATTATATCAGCAACACCTGCAGATCATATATAAAAACACCAGGACAGAAGCCAGAAAGGCACATTGGAGCACTGCCAAACTGCATTCTCAGAGGCCACATTTAGTGCAAGTGAAGCAACACTGAGCAGAGTTTGCATGTGACGGATTGGCCCCGTAAGGCATCGCCATATCATCAGTCATCACTACTGATATGTGAAGGTGCCTCCTGGCATGACAACGAGGGTTGGGAGAAAAGGATAAATTCCCAAATCACTGGGAAGCTATTAGTAGCTCTGCTTATTAAACTAGTTTACTTTCTTCTCTCTTAATGCTACACCATGCTCCTCAAATAATCACAGCTGCTTCTACATAGACATGAGAAAAGCCTCTAGCAAGTAGAGGAAAGCAACATATAGAAGCCCTTTAAGAAAAGGTAAGATATGAATAGACAGTCAGGACTAAAAAGCCAAACCACGCAGCCAGAACAAGCAGTGCTCAGTAAGAGATGTCTGTATTTGAAGAAAACTATGACAGCCCTAGAGATGACTACCTGGCTAGACTATAATAAGAAATGCCATTCTCAGATAGACCAACAATTGACCCAGCTTGGCATTTTGTCTTACACAGTGGCCCCTAAGCAGTTTTTTTCTGGAAAGGTTTGGCTGCTGTCATTGCCAGAAACCTCAATTAAACAACACAAAAAGCTAGGGTGTACCTAGGCTCCTTCTCCTCCTTTATAATAGGTACAGAGTTATGCTAGGAAATTCTAATGAGCTCCCAGATGGAATTGTGGCTGCGGGGACAGTTCTTTTACTGCCTATAATACATTCCTAGTTAGAAGGCCAGTCTGTCCTGGAAAGGAGGTATTCTCAATGGCTTTAGCTAATAGTGGGTCAGGAAATGGAATATGGAGCATCTCATTCACAAAAATAAAAAGAAAGTAGAAGCCCAAAGTGTCTTCCATTTATCATTATCAGAGAACATCAGGGACTCTAGGACAGATTTTTACTATAATCATCCTTTAAGTTTCATCATCTCCCCTTTGTGTTATTTTCACTTTACTCTGACTCTTTCCCAATATAAATCTAAAAATATATCCATAGGAGGGATGAATAGGCAGAACCCAGAGGATTTTTAGGGCAATGAAAATACCCTGTATGATTATAATAATGGTAGATACATGTCATTATAAATTTGTCTAAACCCATAGACTATACAACACCAAGAGCGAACCCTAACATAAACTTTGGACTCTGGATGATGATGATTTGTCAATGTAGATTGCTCAGTTGCAACAAATGTGCCACTGTGGTGAGGGATGTGGAAAATGGGGGACGCCGTGCATGTGTGGGGAGAGAGGGCATCTGGGATATCACTGCTCCTTTCTTTCAATTTTCCTGTGAACGGAAAACTGCTCTAAAAAAAAGGAATAACATCTTTTTGGTTGAAAATCTATTATCAGAAGGTAAGGAGAATGCCATAGTTTCACAAGCTGTTTTGATCTGGAAATCAAGCATTTGAACTCTGTTTCCAGCTGGGACCAGAGAGAGAAAGTTCAAAGGTCCAGGCTCTGTGCAGAGCAGGGAGACTTGTAGGAGAACTTCCCTCCTCTGAGATGGAGTCCCAAGAGGGAACCCAAGAGGGGCTCCCTCAGGTGTAGAGTGAAGACCCAGATTTGACCCATCTCCTCTCAACCGTGGTGAACCACAGAGAAAGCTGTCTTGGTGCCATATGATACTGAAAATAAAAAAAGAAATGGGGGGGAAAAAACGCTGTCCCGGGAAGGCTGTGACTTGAGAACAACCCTAGCATTAACCTGGACCTCGGGTATGACACTCAAGCTGTTCCAGGGCTCCTGAACTTGGTTTGAGGCACCCAATGGTAGAACCCTAGGTGTCTGACGAAAGAAGAGGCAAATCCCTCTGAACTCACTTTTTTAATTAAAAAAACTTGAAACCTTGATTAGTTTATAATTTTTTTTTAAATGAATGATTAGTCATAAACATTTACTCAAGGAAAATCCTAGGCTTACATGTTTTCCAATGCTATTCAAGGAAGAAACAATTTCTATCTTGGCCAAATACTTCCACAGAATGGCATAACATTGATAACAAAATCAAATAAGGACAGTCTGATGAAGAAAATTTACAGATCAATCTTTCTTACGAACATAGATGCACAAACTAAAAAACTAAATAAATAAGCAAGCTAAATTCAGCAAAATCCAAAGAGAAGTACTAGGCATTTTTTTTTTAAATCCAGGAATGTAGAGTTTGTTTAACATTAAAAAAAATGAAACAACGTAAGTTATCACATTAATGAAGTAAGGGGGAAATTATATTGTCATCTCAAAAAATGCAGACAAAAGCATTTGATAAAATTCAACTGTCACAAAAAAAAAAAAAAACCAACCCTGTACCCTGTATCCATTAACCACCACCCCTATTCCCTCTAGATACCAGTCTCTGGCAGCCACAAACCTACTTTTTGTTTGTTTCTGTGGATTTGACTTTTCTGAACATCTCATTTAAAAGAAATACAATATTTGGTCTTTTGTGACTGTCTTTTAACATTTAGCTTAATGTTTTCAAGGTTCATCCATGTTGTAGCATGTATCAACAAGATATTCCCTTTTATGACTGAATAATATTTTGTTATATACATATATTACAATTTTTTTATTCATCCAGCAATTGATGAAGATTTGGGTTGTTTTCACTTTTCAGCTATTATAAATAATGTTTCTATGAACATTCATGCACAAGTTTTTATGTGATTACATTTTTATGTGTATACATATATGTTTTCATTTCTCTTCTGTCTTCATTACCTAGGATATAATTGGTGTGACATATGGTATCTCTATGTTTAACATTTAGAAGAACTGCCAAACTGTTTTTCCACGGTGGCTGTACCATTTTATATTCCTACCAGTAATATATGCGGGTTTCAGTTTCTTCACAAACTTGTCAATACTTATTATTGTCTGTCTTTTTAAATTTTAGCCATCTTAGTGATTGTGCAGTGATATCCCATTGTGGATTTGATTTTCACTTTTCTAATGACTAATGATGGTAAGCATCTTTTTACATGTTTATTAGCCATTTGTGTATCATCTGTAGTTTCTAACATGTCTTCCAGAATTTTTCTTATGCCAACTGGTTCTATTAGCAACGTATTAGTGAAAAAGCAAAACACAGCCTATACTTCTCTGGAGGGGTGTATGCGTGTGTGTCTGCATTAATAAATAGACATCTATACTATATATAGGATATATATTAATAAAAATATAATAAAATGTATATTCGTATACATATACTTTAAAAATAGGGCCACTATAAAAAGTTAAAGCAAACAGGCCACTTTAACCTCTGTAAGAATAACAAGCATTTATTACAGAGTGAATGAAAACCAGCTGTGTTTCTCCTCCACTAAGTCAAGCAAAGATGAAGTGGGTTGAACAGATCAGAATGAGAGATTTAAAGCCTTATCTACCAGAAGAATTTCCTCATATTTTGAGTGTTAAGTATAGAAGTAAAATGTTATCACCTCTTCTAAGGAAAAGGTTCTAAAGTTTTTTTCTCCGATGGTTTGTAAAACAGAATAGCTTTCTACAGAATTTAAATAGTAATCGGACAGACTAAACACTTTCTTCAGTGGCATTTTATGCATAACGGTGCAAGATCCGGGTCGCCGTGGGGCTGTGGCACAGACATACTGGACCTGAACTCTGAATTCCCTTCTTAGTTGGAGAATTGATAAGGTCTTGCAAGAGAAGGGTTATTTTAGACATTCACCCCGATTTTGGCTTTTTCTCCGATGACATTAGAATTGAGTAAATTTATAAAGGAGAACCCATGGAGAGAAACAATATAACAGTTATACTTTATTTTCCCCGTGGAGCAAAATACTTATAGCATTTTTTATTTCTGTGGATCTTTGAAACTCTCTAGATCTCTCCCTGCCAACACTGTGCGCGCACGCACACATACACACACACTCAAGCACTGTTCTCTGCTCCCAAGGCTCTATATATCCATACCTGTATGGCTTTTTATATTGTTTTGTCTCTTCCTAGGTGAACTATACCCATATTTTGGTCTTGTTGCCTTATGTGTCTGTGTACCCCAGGCATCTATCTTAATAGCAGAATCATGGCAGGCGTAAAAGAATTTAAGGAGAGGGAAGACAGACTAATTAAATCTAGGTTCCATTTCATTTTAAGGTCTAAGTAGACAAGTTAACATGAACAAGCAATTGAATGTTTCTAAGCCTCAGTTTTCTCATCTGTGAAAGGGAACTATAATAATGCCTTTAGAATATTTATTTTCTGGTATATATAACTCTCTATAAAATATAAAATAACAATTGTTCTTAAATCAGAAAAGAATTTATGTTCAACCGAAACAAGCTAATCTTTCTACATTTTTAATAAGTAAATATTAAATATCAATTTGTGTTAGAAGCCAGCAGTTTAGTTTGCAAGGTTCATGCTATGAGATTAATGTTTTACAATGAAATTTCATTTAATTCCCATCTTGCCCCTCAACCACTTTTTTCATCTGGAAATTTTTAATTATGTAATAAATAATTTCACTTAAGTTCGCTATGACAGCCTGAGTTTTCTCTTCTATTTGTTCAGGGTGACTTAAAATACATGCAGATATTTTATGGATGAAGCAATTTCTCTGACATATTATAAAGTAAAATCTTCCAGCAAGAAACTGTTTAAACTTGTTTATATTACCTATTTGTTGGTTTCTCTTGGAAGGTTTTATGTCAGAAGGAGTAATTTCTTCTCCATATAGATTATATTGAATACATATTGCCAACACAGACACTCAAAGTCACCACCCAATAGGTTGACCCACTTGAATTTATAGTTATGATAAAGTCATTTAGAAAAACAAACTCAAGCTGTTAAGCACTGAGAACTAATCCCAGATTCAATTCGATCAATGAATGGGGCTGCACCACTGCGGCCGTGGGCACTCGATCATGTATGTGCCCCAGAAGGCTCTGGATGGCGAGCCTTGCGGACAGGAAGGGGGACCACTGGGCCCGCAACATTGCTCACCAACTGTGGTGACTAAAGGGAACAAGCAAGTCCGTCTGGGACGCACAATCTTTGGCAGCTCTCAGGGCAGCTTCTGCCTTTGGTGGCAAAACAAAGTTTGGGGATTTTTTTTAATTGTTTTTTGAAAGGGGATGAGTATAATCATTTTTTAACATTGGCTCCTTTGTGTTACAGACAGTCTGTTAGCACACATTTTCAGATTTACTTCAAAAAGGAAACAAAATAGAGTGTGGCTGCATGTTAATTACCCAAAAATATGGTGCACCAGATGGCCACCAAGGTCTGCTTCAGTTGAGTAGGTAAATAATGCTTTGGAACCCTTTTTCCCCCCTCTGCAAACCAAATTTTAAATTATTTCCCTTCCCATCACTGTTAATGCAAAAAGTAAACAGGAAACAGGAAAGCCACATTTATAAGAGTAGACCATAGAGGGTAAAGGCAAACATTCTTTTTTCTCTCTTGCTAAGTTTTGCAGAATTACTGCATCTAGAAAAAGTGAAGAAAAATTTTTATAATGCCAAAAAGCATGGATTCAGGCCTTCAGTCAAAGCACAAACACCAAAGAAAACTCGTTTATTTTTCCAAAGCATGTGAAATGTTTGGGCCTCAGCTGTCTCTTTGATATAGGTGTGTCAAGTTTAACTTCAAGATTCCTCTCACTCGACTGTGTAATGAGCCCTCTTGTATTACTTATGGGAGATTTTAAAATTCATTAAATCAGTATATACAGTCGTGGTCCATCCAAGAAAAACAAAACTTGCACTTTTAAAAAGTCTTTCTGCTGAGTTGTGTATGCATAATAAATTCTGCGTGAGGTTTCATTTACTCTGTATCCCCTCAGTGTGCTCCGTGGTTGAGAGCACTAATTTCCTTAGTCTCTCTGTAAACTCGAGGGGCAGGGCACACATTTGAGATACTGGCCTTTGGTTTTTCGCTGTCTGGGAGTCTCCTTCCCTTGTCCCTTACCAGGTAAGAGTTGGCTTTGCATTCACTGCTACAAAGGAGAGATGTGACAGGTGGGAGAGCAAAAATGACTTGCGAATTTTGGGTTATTATATTTTAAAAGCCAAAGATTGTAGGAGAACTAAGTGGCTCAAGGTATAGACCAAAACATTAAGAGGAGTTGAAAGAAAGCATGGCTTCCCTGCTCTAGAGAGGAAGTTCTACAGTCGGGCATGCGTGCCTTTGGGAGAGACGTCAGACATATGGGACCGTGAGGAAGAGAACCGTGGCCTCCCACCGAGACAGTGATGAGAGATGACCAGGGCTAGGCTGGAGCATGGACCTTGAAGCCATTCTTTGCACATTTAAGGACAAATGTTCCAGAGCTTTGGCATTATGGATACTTCATTCACTTATAACCCCAGGAAAAGGGGCTGGGAAGAAGGAAGAAGAGAGATGCCCAATTTGATGAAGATTAAATTTCTGAAATTGAGGAATTAATTTGGCCAGGTCTGCCTCCCTGTTTGCTCCTGTTCACTTGCTTTTTGTTATTATTTTTTTCTTTTTTCCACAAAGCTACAGCCCCTGGTAGCTGAAGTTCACACTACCAAACGCTGAAACTTCACCTTCACTGGCTACTTTATAGATAACATTCATACGTCACCATGGTAATGGTCACTTCAGTTGTTTGTTGGGAACTTGGGCCAGCTCCTGTCCAGTTAAAACCAGTTGAGAACACTGACCCTACAACTGGCCCTGTGCAAGTGCCCTAGAGATGGTCTTTTGATGTGGGAGGGCCAAAAACTCCACCTTCAGATCATGCTAACACCGCCATTTTCTGTACATACATCCTATGCAATGCCATGAACCCCTAATACACTTGCACAGAACAAACCTATTACTTCATTTCTTCCCACTGCCAGTCACCTTTCCGCAGGCCTCAGACCATCCTACTTCCCTAATCCATAAATATCCTAAACCTTATCTTCCAGGAGGCAGAGTTGAGAGTTGTTCTCCTGCCTCCTCGCTCAATGGCCTTGCCTTAAATCTTTTCTCTTTTGCAAAACTCGAGTCACAGTGATTGATTTACTGTATGAGGGCAGAACAAACACGAACTTGGCCAGTGACATCTCTACCCTCTCTGGACAAATGAGGTCTCAAAATAAAAATCAAGTTGAGTTTGCAGACAATAAAAAATTTATTTTGCTTATCTGAGCTTGTTGATTGAGGGTCATACCTATAATGTTTCTAAGCCAATATTAAAATTTGGGAGAAGGAGATTAGGAAGAACAGAAGGACATTTCTTAAATGAATTTAAGATGAATGAAAATGAACAATTTAACAATTCTACCGAGGGGATTCTCATGTTTCAGAATATTGTCTGTACTCTATTAGAGTTTCCTGTATGCCAAGAGCTTTACCTGAATTAAGTTATCTCCTCTTCCTAACAGCCTATAATGATGTCAGGACTGTTATCACCAAATTCCAGATTAGTATAGATTAGGGAAGTGATGTTCCTAGAAGTAAATAACTTGCCTGGAATTCAAAACCAGGTCATTGTGAGGTTAAAGGTACAAAACCCAGGACTTTAACCCCATCCTGCAAAGCACCCTGAATGTGCAGAACTGACGCCAAGTAGGAGGTGCCCTTTAAAGCATCTAGCCCTCACTGCCTCCACCACCCTGGCTCAGAGTCCAGGCAGAATGTGCAGCTCCGACTTGTGCCCTTCAGAATGACACCCTAAACTACCAATCTATTGCAACACATTTATGTCTTTCATTTCCCAGTCTCCTCATGGTGTGATTCAAGTTAATTATTTTATTTCCTAATAAAACCTAGCATTTTTGAGTGTCTTAGAGGAAAATTCTATGTAATTTTAAAACAGAGCATAGAGTTAAACCCCTCTTTCCCTTTGGAAGTTTTCCATTTATTTAAAATTAAGTGGTTTTATTATAACTTTTTATTGTAATGCTATAAACAAGACTATTCTCCTTTTTGTGAGAGTCAACCATCATTTCTCCAACTATAAGGGAAGAAAGGATCAATTTTTACATATAAAAAAGAAAATTAAAAAGAGGAGTAGCAGTCTATAAAATGATAATTCAAGAAAATAAAATAATTTTTCTTGAAAAAAATTAAATAAGCTGGCTAGTCTAGGAAGAACTGATAAAAACAGAATGAAATTTCCTTTCTTTGTACCCTTTTGTTTTCCTCTCTGGCATCAGCAATATCTTCTTATTTTGTATGTATCAAGTCAGTTTTAAGCAGCACCTCCCTAAAGACAGAGAATCCATAAGAAATATGGATTCAACCTCCACATGACCAACCAACCAGCCTAGTTTCCAGGATAGAAGCTAAGATTTGATTTAAAATAAAAAACCAGACAATTGAAATAAAAACTTGTTGTCTGATTATCCAAAGAGTCTGCTCAAGACTCCAGTTTAGCTTATCCAAAGCACACTTTGCAGTTTTCCACTTATTTTAGCTTGCAACAACATGCAGTGGCATCACCTCTTCTCCAGAACAGAAGCTCACCTTGACCATATGGGCAGAGTCTCCATCCTGCCTTGCTGGCTGCTCCTTCTCATATTCCCTTGCTGGTTCATTCTTCTCTGCTTGATCTTTAACAGTTGAAATTCCTCAGAGTTCAACCCTCAGCCCTCTTTTCCTGGACATTCTCTCTCCAGATGATTTCATCAACTCCCATGACTTTTGTTACTATTAGAACAGAAAGGACGACACACTTCTAGACCAGACCTCTCTCTGAGCTCCAGGTCCCTATGTCTACAAACAGCTAACATTTATTGACTGCTTACCAAGTACTACACCGCGTGCTACACATAGATATTTCTATTTAAATTTTTATAATTTTTTTTAATTTTTATCCATTTCTAAGTATAAATGTAATAATATATACATTCTTATATAAATTTAAACAATAAAAAAAGACAAAGTCATCTCAGTCTACCTACTGTTCCCCTTCCTACACCACCTCATCCCACCCCCACCCACAAGTACCCACTGTTCCCAATCTGGTGTGTTCTCACTTAATCTTCACGATGACTCAGTGGAGGTACTGTCATTGTTATCCCCATTTTACAGATAGGGAAATTGATGAATAATAATATTTAAAAACTTGCTCAAGACATCATAGATAGTAAATAGCAGAATGGAGATCCTAAGCTCAGGTTTGTCACACTTTGGTGCCCCCAGTCTCCCAGTTTTGTTTTTGTTTGTTTTTGCCACTTCACCTGGTGTTTCTTGGAGGCAACTGTCCAAACACGAGCTCACAATTTTCCTGCCCAGCACTCACTCACCAGGCTTGGTCCTTCTCTTGGATCTCAATGTCAGCAAATGTACAATCAGATATCCACTTATTGAGAAAACTTGAGTCATCCTTAACACCACTTCCTTTTCCATAAGTCATATCGAATTGGTCACCACACCTTGCTGATGTGATTCCTACAACTCTCTCAGATCTGTCCATCACCACTGCCACAAGCACCTCTTGACTAAATCTGCTTCCACACTTGTCACCTTCCAAATCAACCTATACACAATCGCCAAATGGACCTTTTAAAAAGGCTCAGGTCAGAGTATTTGAAGTCATTGGTTTCCCATTGCTCTTAGGATAGAGTGAAATCTCATTGGTATGGCTTATAGGGTTCTCTTCAGTCTAATCCCTGCCCACTCCCCAGCGTCATGTGCTAGAGCTCCATATTCCAGTCACACTGGTCTTCACTCAGTTCCTCAGTTCCTCAAACAAATCACACTCTTTACAGCCATCAAGACTTCACACACGGTTTCCTCTACTCAGGGCTCTTTTCCCCTCCCTCTTAACCTACACACCCTGTTTAGTTTGCAAGCCTTAAGTTGGCCAGGAGAGTCTTTGGTGACCCTCAATCTATTTCTGGTCCCACTCTTACGTGCTCTCATATCACACTTTCCTCTGTATTTATTACATTTGTTGCCATATAATTAATTCATCAACTTAGTGTGTATTTCCCCACTAGACAACAAGCTCTAGGAGGGCAAGATCAGCATGTCTCTCACTCACCCCTGTGCCTGGAATGCAGCAGGCTCATAAATACTTATGAAATGAAATTCAATGTGACTCTCAGTAGGCAGCCTACTTTATGGGTTCTGAAGTCTCTATTCCTGGAAAATAGGGATGGTAGCACTAGCTTGGAGCCACATTACTTCTTACAGGAAAGTAAGATTCATGCCAAGTATACCTGGTTCTTTAAGAATGTTCAGAGACAGTTTAAACACTTCAAGGAACTAAGAATGCTCTCCAATGGACATCCCTTAAGAGCAGAAGTGGAGTACTTAATCTCCTGCCTTTCTCTCTTTCTTCTCCTATCCTGTCCCAGAGTTATCAGAAGAAGTCTAAACATTACAAAGCAAGATTACTGGAAAATCTTTTTCAAACTTGCTTCTCTGTATATTTCCAAACAGTACTACTTTAATTGATTCAAATTTGCAGGATTGGATTCTAATTTCAAGACTACTCCCCAAACACTTCACCACAGAACACAACATTAGAATTATGGTAGGTATAATTAAAATGCCATTGCATTCTAATATTGTCTCTTCCCCCATTGCTCCCACCCACAATTGGCTTTCTGTACCAACAAAGAAACAGCTGTATGATCAGCGACTTCCATCTGTGAGCTTCCATTTGTGGTTTCTTTTGCACTTGAGTCAAATGGATCTGGAAAAATAAAGCACATCTTAATCTTGATTTTACTCTTTTCCATTGTTTTATGTGTCCAAAGATAATAGCTGAAAGATCCTTTAGGGCTTTCTCTCAACTTGGTACTTCCAAGAAGTTCAAGGGTAATTAATGATATTTCTTTGGTCTTCTGATGAATGCTATTGTCAAGAACGCAAAAGCAGTTGAGGAGGGGGTGCAGGGCAGAAAGAGGATAATCCTTATCACATTATCTGGGAATGAAATGTAAATGTTCAGAGTAACGGAATTATTATGATTGTGCCTCATTCAACAAAGAGAGAAATAGAATCTGAAAGAACGGAAATGATGAGGGACAGAGTGCTTCAGAACAGCGGTTGTCTCACATCTTCATTTCCCACCATCAAGCTTTCATCAGATAGTCATAAGGCATATTCGTTTCTATCATCTCAACAGATTTTAACATCTGGGAAACAGGAAACATCCAGAAAGTTGTAGTGTTCTAATTCTGATCACTTGGCTACTGCTATTATAATCTTTCTTTTGGGGGCAGCCTATGGCTGCCATGGGCTCCATATTTTTTTTTTTTTTTTTTGAGACAGAGTCTCACTGTGTTGCCCGGGCTAGAGTGAGTGCCGTGGCATCAGCCTAGCTCACAGCAACTTCACACACCTGGACTCAAGAGATCCTTCTGTCTCAGCTTCCCGAGTAGCTGGGACTACATGCATGCACCACCACATGGGGCTAATTTTTTCTATATATTTTTAGGTGTCCAGATAATTTCTTTCTATTTTTAGTAGAGATGGGGTCTCGCTCTTGCTCAGGCTGGTCTCGAACTCCTGAGCTCAAGCTATCCTCCTGCCTCGGCCTCCCAGAGTGCTAGGATTACAGGCGTGAGCCACCGTGCCCGGCCTGCCCAATTTTAATTCTTCCAGCTTAGGCTTGTAAGGTTGATGTGAGGACTTAATGAGATAACAGACTATGCACATAGAAGTACTTATTATTAATATAATGCCTGACACATAGTAAGTGGCGAATTGCAGTTAGTCATTTTTATGAATTTTAGGAACTTGACATTACATTTTCATTTTCCCCTGTTCTCTCTACATCCCTGCTCTTACAAAGCTGTTAACTATAAAGAAATGATCAAAAGACAGGAAATTAGAGAGAAATTGTGAAATGGCCTAAAACTCAGAAAATTCATCTTTGAAGAACAATAATATATTTTATTAATATCAGATCCACATGCAACCTATCTAAAGGAATCTTCATTACCCGCAATGTGTCACTTCTTTGACATATCTTCATGTTCAAAAGACTTACCACTCTATAGTGCAAAAGATGTGTTTATTAGGGGCAGCCTGCCACAAAGCAGCTCTGTACATGAACCTTATGTAACTAGCTGTTTTCAGACATACCAGAAACTGTCTTTCATATATATGTGTGTGTGTGTGTGTGTGTGTGTGTGTGTGTGTGTGTGTATCAAAGACATTAAAGCATTAGTTTCCTAACTACAGAATTCTAGTTAAAATTAATAGGCAAAAGACTGTAATATATCAAAAAGCAACCACATTTATATCTGTTTTCCTATCAGTAATTCCAAATGGTCCTTTTTTTCTGCCTTTCCATAAAAAAATAATAGCCTCTATATCAATGAAAGGCCAAATTTTGAACTTAAAAAACAAAACATATTTATTTCTAAGACATTTACCATGTGTACCAGGCTCTCTCATATGCTACCCAAGTAGGTACAATTAATCAACCAACAAACACCTATTGAGGCCCTGGGAAATGCCAGCTTCTCTGACATTAATTAAGGATTCTTAGCCAAATAAATTACAGTCCCTGCTTTCAGGAAACTTATATTCTAGTTGATGAGACAAGCCGATAAATTAAATTGTCATACTTACTAACAAATATTAGTATAAAGTTAATGATATGGCATTTGTGGAGCCCAGAGAAGAAGGGGCATCAGGGAAGGCTTCCTGAAAGATGTGACTGGCATAAGCTGAATTTTACAGCATAAACAGGAGACACTAGTCCCAGAAGAAAGAAAGGGGCAACCAAGGGGAGGGACTACATGTGCAAAGGTATAAAGACCGACAGCACAACCTGTCTAGTGAGCTACAGATAGATTACTATGATGCCCACCAGGGCAATTTGGGGATAGTGGAGAGGAGACAAAACTAGAAAACATCTCAAGTTAAGATCATGAAGGGCTTTGTATGCTGCGGAAATTAAACTTTTTGTTGAAAGCTACTGAGAGCATTCAAGAATCAATCAGAAAGTGGCATAACCAGATTTGCATCTCAGTAGATCACTCCAGCTGACCTACACACACTGTCAAATTTTGTCACTCACAAGAAATGCTCCCACATCATAAGCCAGTATGCTAACACAGAAATAAAACTAAAAAATAGTTTTGCAAAACAACATTTAGTTGCACTGTAAGGAATGAACTGATATTTTCTAATCTATTTCCTTGTTTAAAATTCCAGTCTTGGCCTACTAAATTGATTTCACAATTCTCTAATGGGATGTGACCCATGGTTTGAAAAACCCTTGATAAGAGGAAACAGACTGGAGTCAGGAAGATCAGATAGGAGGTTGTTGTAATTCAAGCAATAAGAGATGTAGACCTCAGCTAAGGCAACATAAGGAAAAGGATCTTCTAACTTTTGCCATATTATTAAAGCTCTATTTAGTCCATTTGCTTTAACCTAGTTAAATAAACTTGGCAGTGTTAGTGTACTTCTCAGATAATCATCATCCGAGTGCCTGTCGTATTTCACATAGTGCAAAGAGCTTTACGCGTACATTAACTCTAATTCTTACTGCAACACTGCGGGATAGATGTCCTTATATCCACTTTACAGATAGAAACACCAAAGCTCAGGGAAATTAAGCAGGTTTGTCAAGGTCACACAGATAGAAATTAGCAGATAGGTGCATAGCCAGTCTATTTAATTCTTATTAACTAGTTAATTTGTATTTGTTAACTTATAAAATAATTAATCATGTTAACTACTATACAGTAGGGTATTGGATCAATAAAATGCAATACTGCTTGATTATTATTTAGCTTATATTCAAGTTTTGTTATTATAAACAATGCTATAATGCACATTTTTTGGCCCATATATATGAGTTCTTTTTACAGTAGAATTTCTAATCATAACCATTTATGGTTATTTTATAGACATATTTTATCATGTTACAGAAATATCCATCAATTCCATTTTATTGAGTGTTTTGAACATTGGTGTCCTTAGATTTTGCCACAGGCATTTTCTGCATCTGTAGAAATGATCGTATGATTTTGTAATATGACTTTATTAATATGATGTATTTTTAATATTTTTGTCTAATATAAAACCAAAGGATGTTTTCATATTAAATCATGCCAATTGGAATAAACCCCACTTGTTCATACATCTTTTTTAATGTACCAATGGAGTCTATTTATAATATTTAATATTTATAATTATATTATTATATTAATTATAATTATATAATTAATATTTATAATTTTATTTAAGATCCTCATATCAATATTCATAAGATTAGTCTGGTTTTCTTTTCTGGCATAATCTGTGTCAGCTTTGGGGATCAATGCTATATCTACTTCATAAAAATAAATGCTAATTTGTCTTCTTTTTTATGATCTGGAGTAATTTACATAGTATTATAATCATGTCATCATTAAAGGCTTAATTGAATTCTCCTATGAAGCTATCTGGAGATGGTTTTCTTTTATAGGGGTGTATTTAGTTGCTTTCCCTATTTTTTAAGGTCATTTGTCTGTGTAGACTGTCTCCCTGCAGTCACTTTTGGTAATTTGCATTTTTTTCTAAAAACATGTCTACTTTATTTAAGCTTTCAAAATTACTGGCTATAAATAAATAAATAAAATAAAAATTATTTTTTTCTGTTTTCATATTTATTTCTCCTTTTTCTTTTCTAATTGTGTATACTTCCAAATTTCTCCCCTTTTTTTTTCTTGATATGGTTAGCTAGTGGCTTATATATTTTATTGTTTTGTTTTACAAAAGCAGAGCTTTTAGTTTTATAGCATTTCTCTTTTCTAACTTGTTAATTTATGCATTTACTTTGTTAATCTTTTGTTTATTTTGCTTGATTTTGTATTTTAATTTCTAACTTTTTGAATTTGAATTTTTTAATCTTATGGATATAGAATTTAATGCCATAAATTTCCAATTGGTAGAATGTTTGTGGGGTTTTCTTTGTCATTAATTTCTGGTTTTATTGTGCTATGGTAAGAAAATGGTCCTGCATTATATTTAATCTTTGGAATTCATGGATTTTTCTATGGTTTAAATTAGGGTCAATTTTTGTGACTGTTCCTCATACACTTAAAAATGTTTTGTTTTTATATATTTGATTAGGTAATCTTTTTGATTATATAGAAAACACATATGAATATATATATTCATGTATGCATAATTACACACAGATATATAAAATCGATTTGATGATGCCATTTAGGTTTTCTATTGTATATCAGGGGTTAGTAAACTACAGTCTATGGGCCAGCCACCTGTATTTGTAAATAAAGTTTTATCGGGAAATGGGCCATGCCTGTTCATTCATGAATTATCTCTGGCTGCTTTTGCACTACAATATCTGAGTTGAATAGTTGCAACAGAGATTTTATGACCAAAAAATCTAAACTATTAACTATCAGACCCTTTATAGGAAACATTTGCTTACCCAATTCTATATCATCTCATAAATTTTTACTCTAATGCATCTGTTTGGGATTTGAAAAATGTGTTAAAATTTTCTAATATTATTGAACTTCTGTCTATTTTTCATCAATCTCCTATGGTATGAAAGATGCTTCTGTGTTTTAAGTATGAATAACTGTTATGTTTTCATTATGAGTTTTATTAATTTCCCCCCACCCCCCTTGCTTGATTTCCACTGAATTTTACTTCCTTCTGTGCACATGTGTGCTCAACACTTACTTCCAATTTAATAGCGAGTACATGGGGTGTTTCTTTTTCCATTCTTTAGATACTTCACTTAGGATAATGGTCTCCAGTTCCATCCAAATTGTTGAAAAAGGTATTAATTCATCCTTTTTATGAATGAATAGTATTCCATGGTATACATACATTACACTTTGATAATCCACTCACAAATTGATGGGTGGTTGGGTTGATTCCACATCTTTGTAATTGTGAATTGTGCTGCAATAAACATTAAGGTGCAAGTATATTTTTGATAAAATAACTTCTTTTCCTTTGGGTAGATACCCAGCAGTGGGATTGCTGGATCAAATGGTAGGTCCACTTTTAGTTCTTTGAGGAATCTCCATACTGTTTTCCATAGAGATTGTACTAATTTGTCATCTCCCAAATAGGATATAAGTGTTCCTTTCTCTCTGCATCCATACAAGCAGCTAATGTTTTAGGACTTTTTAATAAAAGCCATTCTAACAGGGGTAGGATGACATCTCATTGTGTTTTTAATTTGCATTTCCGTTGATTAGTGACATTGAGCATTTTTCATGTTTATTGGCCATTTGTCTATCTTCTTTAAAAAAGCTTTTGTTCATAACTTTTGCCCACTTTTTAATGAGGTTATTTGTTTTTTTCTTGCTGATTTCCTTGAGTTCTTTGTAAATTCTGGTTATTAGCCTCTTATCAGATGTATAGCTTATTAATATTTTCTCGCATTCTGTAGGTTGTCTATTTGCTCTGTCGATTATTTCCTTAGCTGTGCAGAAGCTTTTTAATTTAATGAAGTGCCATTTATTTATTTTTGTTGTTGCTATGATTGCCATTGGAGTCTTAGTAATAAATTCTTTGCCTAGGCCAATATTTTTATTTTTTTGAGACAGAGTCTCACTCTGTGGCCCAGGTTTGAGTGCCATGGTGTCAGCCTAGCTCACAGCAACCTCAAACTTCTGGGATCAAGCAATCCTACTGCCTCAGCCTCCCAAGTAACTGGGACTACAGGCATGTGCCACCATGCCCGACTAATTTTTTCTATATATATTTTAGTCGTCCAGCTAATTTCTTTCTATTTTTTTAGTAGAGACAGGGTCTTGCTCTTGCTCAGGCTGGTCTCAAACAACTGAGCTCAAATGATCTGCTCACCTTGGCCTCCCAAAATGCTAGGATTATAGGCGCGAGCCACCGCACCCAGCCCAAAGCCAATATTTAAAAGAGTTTTTCCTACATTTTCTTCTAGAATTCTCATGACTTCATGGCTTACATTTAAGTCTTTTATCTATTTTGAATTAATTTTTGTGAGTGATGATAGATATGAATCCTGTTTCATTCTTCTGTATATGGCCATCCAATTTTCCCAGAACCATTTATTGAATAGGGCTTCTTTCTCCCAGTGTATATTGTTATCTTTTTGTCAAAGATTAGTTGGCTGTATGTGGGTGGTTTTATATCTGGATTTTCTGTTCTGTTCCATTGGTCTATGTCTCTATTTTTGTGCCAATATCATGTTGCTTTGGTTACTATAGACTTGTAGTGTAGTTCGAAGTCTGGTAATGTGATACCTCCAGATTTGTTCTTTTTGTTTAAGATTGCTTTGGCTATGCAAGCCCTTTTATGTTTCCAAACAAAGCTTAGAATTGTTTTTTCTATATCCGTGAAATATGATTTTGGTATTTTAATGGGGATTGCATTGAATCTGTAAATCATGTGAGGTAGTATAGACATTTTAACTGTGTTGATTTTGGTGATTCATAAGCATAAATGTTTTTCCATTTGTTTGTGTCATATGCAATTTCTTTCCTCAGTGTTTCGTAGTTCTCTTTGTAGAGATCTTTCACTTCCTTGGTTAAGTATATTCCTAGGTATTTCATTTTCTTTGTGGCTATTGTGAATGGTATTGAATCTTTGATTTCCTCTCAGCTCAACTGTTACCGATATATAGAAATGCTAATGATTTGTGTACCTTGTGTACATTGATTTTGTAACCTGAGACTGTGCTGAATTTATTTTTCAATTCCAGGAGTCTCTTGGTGGAGTCTTTGGGGCTTTTTGGATATAAGATCATATCATCAGCAAAAGTGATAGTTCAACCTCCTCTTTCCTGATTTCAGTATGTTTTATTTCTTTATCTTGCCTGATTGCTCTGGCTATGACTTCCAGCACTATGTTAAATAGAAGTGGTGACAGTGGGCAACCTTGTCTTGTTCCAGTTCTCAGTGGGAATACTTCCAACTTTTTTCCATTCAGTATGATGTTGGCTTTGGGTTTTTCATATATGGCTTTTATAATTTTAAGATATGTTTCTTCTATGCCTAGTTTTCTGAGGATTTTTATCATGAAAAGGTGCTGAATTTTGTTGAATTCTTATTCTGCATCTATTGAGATGATCATACAGTCTTTGTTTTTGCTTCTATGTATGTGGTGAATCACATTTATTGATGTACATATGTTGAATCTTCCTTGTATCACCGGGATGAAGCCCACTTGGTCATGGTGGATTATTATTTTTATGTCCTGTTGAATACTGTTTGCTAGTATTTTATTGAGGATTTTTTGCATCTATATTCATATGGAATATTGGGTGAAGATATGGAAAACATTATTCCATGCAAATGGAAACTAAATGAAAGCAGGTATAACCATTCTTATATCAGATAAAATTAACTTTAAATCAATAATAGTAAAGAAAGACAAAGATGGTCATTATATAATGGTAAAGGCAGCAATTCAACAAGAGGACATAATAATCCTAAATATTTATGCACCTAACACAGGAACACCAAGATTCATAAAATAAATTCTACCAGATCTAAGCAAAGGGATAAACAGCAGCATCATAATGGCCCAGGACTTCAACACCCCACTGACAGAACTGAATAGATGATCCAAGCAGAAAATAAATAAAGAAACATTGGACTTCAGTTGAACTCTAGAATAAATGTTCCTTAAAGATATTTACAGAACATTTTATCCCAATATTACCGAATATACATTCCTCTCCTCAGTACATGGGACATTCTCCAAGACTGATCATACCTTAGCACATAAAACATGTCTCAACAAATTCAAAAAAATAGATGCTATGCCATGTATCTTCTCAGACTACAGTGGGATAAAACCAAAAATCAATTCCAAGAGAAACACTCAATTCTACACAAAATCATGAAAATTAAACAACCCAACCTGCTGCTGAACAATTATTGGGTCAATAATGAAATTAGATTGGAAATCAACAAATTCCTTGAACTGAAAAAAAAAGGGAACACAAGCTATCAAAATCTATGGGATTAAACAAAAGCAGTCCTAAGGGGAAAATTTATAGCCTTAAATGCCTACATCAAAAATATAGAAAGATCACAAATTAACAATCTAATGACACATCTCAAGGAACTAGAAAAGGAGGAGCAAACCAAACCCAAAGCCAGCAGAAGAAAGAAATAACTAAGATCAGATCAGAGCTAAACAAAATGGAAAACAAAAAATAATACAAAGGATCGATGAAATAAAAAGTTGATTCTTTGAAAAGATAAACAAAATTGATAGACTTCTCACTAGATTAACCAGGAATAAAAGAGAAAGGACTCAAATAAGCTCAATCATAAATGAAAATGAGATATTACGATGGATACCACAGAAATACACAATGTCATATGTGAATACTATGAAAATTTCTATGCACATAAACTCAAAAATATAGAAGAAATGGACAAATTACTAGAAATGCACAACCTCCCAAGACTCAAGTAGGAAGAAATAGAACTCCTGAACATACCAATAATGAGCTGCGAGATTGAAGTAGTAATAAAAAAATCTTCCAACAAAATGAAGCCCCAGACTAAATGCATTTACAGCTGAATTTTACCAGACCTATAAAGAAGAGCTGGCATCCATACTGCAGAAATTATTCCATAACATTGAGGAGAGAATCGTCCCCAGCTCATTCTATGAAGCCATTTGTTATCATCTTGATACTAAAGCCAAGAAAGGATACAACAAAAAAAGAAAACTACAGACTGTCATAAATTTTAATATTTAGCTTTATAAAATATCCTTATCTATTTTACTATTATTGTGGGAGGGATAATCAAATTGATAATCAAATATCAATATCAATATTTTGGCTACTGCTTTCTTTTTATTTTCTTGATATATCTTTGACAATTATTTTATTTTCAACCATTTTGAATGCTTTGGGTGTACCTTATATAAGTTGTAGTGTTGGATATTGCCTTGTTTATCAATCAGAAAAAATTTAATAGGCCAATTGACACCATTTTTTTATCTGATCAATAATATGGTTTCGTATTATTTTGTTATATGCTATAATATAGCTATATGCTACAATATATAGGATGCTATATATTCCTCTTAACATGCTCCCTTTTTTATTATTTTCTATTTTGTCCCCAGTATGAGCCATATTAAGAATCAATAATTGATTTTCTTTTCCCTTCATTGTCCCTAACATTTGGTTTGAAATATTAATTTACTCCCAAATTACAACTATAAAGTAGTCAGTAAGCTTTTTCTACTATTCGTATGTTTTCCCTATCCTCCCCTAATATTTTGAAAGTTGTAGCATGTAATTGTTTTCAGAGTACGTAGCCATTGCATACTATGATTTCTCTCACACATCCACCATTTTATTGTAATTCTACATGTAAATATATATTTAATATTCATCACCAGTACTTACAATTTTCCTCCATTCTTTATTGATGCCTGAAGTTCATTCTCTAGTAGACTTCTCAAAAAAATTCCCTGTATTATTGCATGTGTATAACAGTTTGAGGGCAATTTTTAACCAGAAATCATTTTGGCTGGATATAAAGTCCTTGGCTCACATTTTCTATTATGGAGTATTTTTCAATATGCTACTCCATTACTTTCTGGCATATAGCATTATTGTCAAAATGTTTGATGACCTTATATTTCTTTTCTTGATAAACATCTTGGTCTTTTTTGTCTAGTTTTCCATTTCTTTTTCTTTAAAGTCCAGAAATTTTACTGTAATATGACTTGTTGCTTTTTGCCTATTTTAAATAACACAATTCTATCCTAAATTTCACATATAAATAGTGAGCTCTTTCAATATTTATTTTTGACTTGTTTTTGATTTCAAAAACATTTTCTTGAATTATAGTTTTTAGTATTAGTTTTTTCTATTGTTTCGATTTTCTTAGTCACGGATTCCTATTATATGCATATTTGACCTTCTTTGCCTATCTTTATCTTTCACCTTTTTTTGATTCTTTTATCTTCCTGGATTTTGTTCCTTTTTGCTTATTATTTATCTTTAGGTGTTATTTGTTGTGTTTATTTTTATGTTTGTTGAAATTAGTCTTCATTTCTGAAGTGATTTTTTTCTTTGAGTATTAATTCTTTCCTGACTTCTATCATCTCATACCTGAGTTGTTTTATTCTTATATTCTTTCATATCACCTGTCACTTTCTTAATTTTTAGCTCATTTTGAAATATTAAATTTTCAGGTAAGGTTATACTTTTTATTTGTTTTATGAGAATATATTTCTGGCTTCAATTTTCTGTAGGGAAATTACTATGCTCCTTATTCTTTCTCTCTCTCTCTCTCTCTCTCTCGTAATAACTTTAAAAGGAATCCAACTTAATTTTTCTTAACTTATAGGATGGATGGGTGGAATGTATAGTTTTTCTAACATCACTAATCTAGAACTTCATTTTGTAGTTTTAATGAGGTGTTAATAGATATAGCTTCTTACTTTCTGTTAATAACAATCTCCTTACTTTGTTTCCCTCCTCCACCTTTAAATAAACCTTTACTTTCTGCTCCCACTGTCAATATTTTGTCCAATTTGTACTAAATTCCTGTTGGTTTCTCATACATTTGTGTTTTATTTTGAAAGTTCATGGGGCTGCTCTGGCCCCCTTAAACCTTACCATACTCCTTGTACTCATATATTCAAATTGATGTGCATAAAAAACCTTTTTAACTTTCAGCCATTGTTCTCAAGTTGACCTGTAATATTTCCCAGTAAGAACTTGTTGACAATTTTGAAGTACTCTGTGTTTTGCTTCTTTCTGCTTGCCCATTCACAGACTTTACAAAATCATTATTCATCCTTATTTCCTCTAATTTGTGGGTTTAGGAATATTTTATCTCCTAGTTTTATTGTAGATATTGTCCTTTTTTTCCTCCCCAAAGTAGCTATCTGAGTTTATGGTCAGCATTTATAGAGGGATTCAAGAAGATTAAAAATTCTATCACTTCAGCATTTTCCCAAAATCCTTTTCTAACTTTTTATAGTAATCTTTAAAAGCCTCATTTATAATTATAGTTAACACTTGCAATTGTGATGATTTATACTGCATCTTTCCTAGATGTTTTTGCTAAATCTTCATTAAATTGTTTTTTATCTTTTTTTTTAAACTAATCTATCCAGTGATCTCTATAGAAATAGGATCCAAGGATATAACTCCTGTGTTTCTATGTGTTTTTTAATTGTTATTCCCAAATATTTGGTCCTATATCTTGGACTAAAATTCTACAAAGGCCACCATGTCATCACCTCATAGATTTTCCATTCTAGCTTTAATTTTTTTTCTTTGTCATTGGGTGGTAGAGATTTTTTTCCCCAAATATATTTTGAAATTGTTTTAAAATATTCATTTTATCTTGAATTTTCTCTATTTGCAATGAGCAGGGGTCCTCAGAAGTTCAATCTTTCATGTTTCTGGAAATAGAGAACCAAATTAGTCTTTCTTTTTTTTATCATATACTAAAGAAAATGAAATTCCCTGCTAAATAACATACTTCAGAACTTCTGTAAATATTTTCATAGAATTTCTTTTTTATTCCTTAATATGGAATTTCTCTGTGTATATTTCAAATTTTGGTATGAATTTTGAAATTGCTCTTCAAAGAGGATTTTGTGTAAGAAAGATCTATATATTTTCATTGTCAGCCTAGTACCACCACTCAACAAGTATACAGTATTCCTTGTTACAGAAGGAGAGCGAGTCGAAGGTCAGCCCATGAACAAGCCTAAGAATTTCCTCAAAAATCAATATGAAGATCTGCTCCATTCATGAAGAGAGAGAAAACTGGTTATTTGCAAAATCCTGAATCACAAACCAAGGCTACAATAATTTTAACCTTTGAAAATATTATTTTAATATCAGCAAACATCTTCTACTTGATCAGATAATAATATTGCCTCCATTCAACCTTAACCCTCCAACCTTCTCTGTTCAGTGTATGGGTTCTTTTCACTGTTGCCATGTCCTGAACCCTGCTTCTTGCATTGCTACATAGAAAATAAGTCATACTTTCTTTAAGAGAAAGGAAGAAAAAGTAAAGCAAAATAAGAAAGAAAAGTTCAAAAACTAAGAGGATTAAATCTTGAGACCATGGAAAGGTATAAATAACTAGCAAGATAAAACATTTTAGAGGTAAAAATAATATAAAAAGCATAAATAAAAGTCAAGATAAAGGATAAAAACTAACAACACATACACATAAAACAACATATAAAAACTACGAAGGAGAAAAAGATTACAACAGAAGTTAATGGCAAGTAAAGTAAAAAATTTAAAAGTGGAAAAAGTAAAGGGAAAATTTAAATGTCAATAGAGTTTTAAGGTTATGCAAATACAACATATTAAGGGATTAAAAAAATTGAAACTTGGAGAAGCAGGTCAACTCAACTAGACATTTTAAAGTATTACACAGCCTATATCATAGCAAAGATGTACATTGAAATATTATTTAGTATCTGAATGATAAAACAGAGGACGGTTTTAATAAATAAGCAAACTGAACACAGAAAATGAAAGAGAAGACAAAATGTTGATGTCTCACTGAAGGGAGGCTCCATGCAGCAGTGTTTCATGACAGATCATGAAGACAGAGAGCCCTAGGGAACTTTTTAAAATGCTTGTCATTCTACTGATGCAAATATGCTTTAAAACAGCCATTGAAGAGAATTATGTTCTTGTTACAGAAAGGAACCCCTGTTCTCTGACTTCAGCTAATGTTAATAAAGCAGTAGAAGTCCACTGATATTGTGGTAATCATCCTCCACTTCCCCTTCTTTTTTCAAATAGAGTGAGTATAAATCTCAAACCACACTCTTAGATAAGAAAGACATTATAACTTTATTGTCTATAACTCAGTTTCCATTTTGAACTTCCATTATGTGAGGTGTCAGAAGCTTAGTTTCCATCAGTCTGTTGTTCCCTCTCCCCTCTCACCTTAAGCAATGAGTCTCAGTGCCAAGGGGCTGACCGAGCATGAAGGTGTGGTGGGGTATGCGACCTTCTGATCCTCAAGCCTTATGTCTACATGAATATGCACTGAAGTGTTCGTTATCCTGTTAAGCATTCACTTTGATCCCTGCAGAGCTGTAGACAACTATCCCTTTTTGTGGTCTGCTTGGCCTTTTTAGGACTGGATCTTCTCCACTTCTGCAGAATCTCTACTCCAGACATAGGGACCATTCTACTGCTTCTGTACAGAAGTGGCAGTCCAGGATCTTACTGGAATGCAGCCATAATGGATTTCAAGCTCTCTTCTAGTGTCTCCCAAATCCATCCGGTGTTTCATTATCTTCTTAGGGCTACCCAGGAAGTAGTATTCAGGGCCCCTCTGCCTAGGATGTAGAGTCTTTCCCCTCCTCAGCCCAAGGAAATCTTTTCTGTTTTCTGAAGGAAGCTCCACTCTCCTCAAATCCATGCTACCTATTTCCCTTAAAACTTGTGTCTTTGGAATTTTAATCCAAAAAAGCATCTAGAAAACAATGAGCTCCAACCACTTATCAAATTGAAAGATAGGAGAGTAAATGGAAAATATTTAAAGAAAAAACATTGGCTGAGGATTTCAGAAATATATTCTGATCACATAGTCCTTTCTTTTACTTTGTCTTACCCGTATCAAAAATTTTTGAGCCAAATTCAGAAGATTGTTTTTTATTTTGATTTTTGATTTTTAAGATTTTTTAAGAAACAGACTTTTCCCTTTTAATTTATAATATTCTTTTTGAATTAAAAGTCAAATTAGGTCAGCACAACACAACACTTAATTATTAATTCCCTTGACTACATAAATGTTGTCCCTACCCTTCATGAGCTTCTGTACTAAAATTTGGAGGTTGGCTTTTTAAGTGTGTTTAATTTAAATAGAAAATATAAGCTTATAATTTTTGTGAAAATGTCCTTTTCATTATCTCTCTTTGATATTAAAATAATCTTAAAGTTTAGGACTTTCTTTTTATCTTAAATTGAGACCAGCTTTAGAATAATGGCAAGAGGAAGGGGAGGGGAAACTTTTCCTTTAGTAACAAGTCTACAGATGTGGAATCAAAGCCTGTGTCTATAAGATAATTTCCAACAATATTACATTGTTTAGTTTATGACTCTCTTTTTTCTCCCACATCTTATAGACAGAAAAGAACTAGGTGTTACTCACTGACAGCCAATTAAGAGGCTTTTGTGTAAAATCTGCTCAGAAGAGCTGGCCAAGGGGGCTTGAAATATATCTTTTGATGTAGTTTCAGAGGGCAGTGGAAGCTCTACTTCAAAACCAAACACATATCATTTGAAACCTTCTTCCCCTGTATCATTCTTGATGTACTTTTTTTCCCATTAACAATCCAGAGCTTCATCTCATATACACCTTTTTGATGATTCTAATTAAAACATTCAAAAAAATTATTACAAAGACATATAGTCTATAAAATCTACTTTTGTTTAAGATGAACTACACATAAACCATCTAAGAAAAAGGGATGTAAATATCCCATACTAATAGGAGATGCAAAAAGAAAAACAGAAAGTGGGCGTTTAGGTTTTTCTACATCAACGTATTTCTACAACTCACCCCAATTTCCCCTATTAATCTTCACATACAAAATGACTGCTAATTGCTTCACTAAAATGACTTCATTAAATTTTCCCATGCCATTCCTTTTACACAGAATCTATACATTAAATGAAGGATTCTAATTATACATTCTCCTTGGCAATAGGATAAAGGGTAAGTCTATAATGGTTTCATAGAGAATATAATCAAGTTAACTAAACAAGGGTGAAAAAATCATAAAGACTGAAGAAGTATCAGGTATAGAAAAGAAAAAAAGAGGATCTGAAAGAAAAAAGTAAACAATGAGGCTTCCGAAAATCTATAATGTGCAATATTTGCTGTAGGCTTCCCAAAGTGTGTTGAAATACATCCATTCCAATCAGAAATAGCCAATTATGTAAATGTGCACACTTAACATAGCATGCTAACTGAGGCCATGAGAAAGAAAGAGCAGATGGGGAGATCCTTGGGAGAGCTGGTATAAATAAAAACTCCTGAAGCAGAAAGGATCCTTTCACTCAAGGGAAAAATCCAAGATTTTCCCTGAAACAATTTTCTCTTTGTGCACTTAGCTATTTTCATCAAGAGTGCAATACAAATGTGCAATGAGTTGAGCCCATCAGGATATTTAACTTTCAAAATGATGTCCAGCTCTGTTGTTTATTGCTAATTTAGTATGGTTGATCATTTTGAAGAAAAAGATGTTTCTTGTTTTAGAGGACCAGATTTTACCAACTGCATTCATCTTTGGATTCAGAGATCAAACTCATGTCAAGGCTAGTAGGGTAGAGATCTTAGTCACTTTCTTATGGGCCTTACCAGCTGCAGCAGTTAACTAGGCACATGATGATGCTTATTTGGAAATGACCCTAGTGGTGATAAGGTGTCTTATCGTTAACATTCACACCATCATACTCTCTGGAGTGAGGGGAGGGAAAAGAGGTGGGATATTACTTGCATATATATTTTTTATGAATTGTTTTTAACTTTCTGTCTTTTTGCCCCTAGCCTTCTTCTTGCCTTTTCCATCTTCACTCTGCATGATTTCTCCAATACCTCCTCATCCTGCAGGCCATGAGCTAAAGTAAACAACCTGGTGGATATTCTTTCCTACTTGTCTCCCTGGTCATTGAGAACACTGAAGGAAGAACTTGCCCTACCAGAAATGAAAACATTCTATAAAGCTACTGGAAACGAAAGACTATAGTCTTGGCATAGGAATAGACAAGTTAGTGGAATAAAAAGAATAAAGAGAAATAAATCCTAGTATAAACTGAAGTTTAATATTTGACTAAGGTGATATTTCAAACAGTGGGAAGAGGTGGTTTGTTTCATAAATGGGGCTTGAACAACTGGTTAGCCGTCTGGAATAAAATTAAGTTGGACCCTTAATTCACACCAAATGTAAAAATAAATTCCAGATGAATAGAACACTTACATGTAAAAATTAAAACAATAAAAATATTTCAAAAAAATGTTACATGTGCAATTCTAGAGGCAGGGAAGACTGTTTTAGCAATTCTAGGAACCCAGACACCCACACACACCTCAAATATAGATATATAAAAGTATCAAAAATTAAAAATTTTCTTTGAAAAGGGAAAACATTAGGAAAAATATTTGCAACACGTGAAATTATTAATATCTCTATTATATGAAAAGCTCTTATAAATTAACAACAAAAAGGAAAACAATCCAATAGATGTTGGGGTAATAAATATAAATAGTCAATTGAAAGAAGAATATCAAAAAGCATTCAATACTGTTGAAGCAATGATGAGATAATTTATATCCATTAGAATGTCAAAAATAAAGAGTTATAATACCTATTTTTAGCAAGGATATAGGAAAAATTCTATTATATTGCTTGTAGAAATGTGAATTGTTAGTCTTTTTTGAAAAGCAATCTGTCAATATCTATCAAATTGGAAAGCCATACAATTACACTCCTGTGAATTATTCCATAGAAATAATGGCACTAATATGTAAAAGAATATATTTACAAAGTATTTAAATAAAGAATTACTTTGGTGAAAAAAATAGAAATAAAGTGCTTATCAAAAGAGGAAGTTTTGAATATATGTATTGCTACATCCCTAAAATGTATTTGGTAGCATCAAAAAGAATGTGCTAGATTAGATTATGTGCATTAATTTAGAGGGATTGCTCCAGTTTATGGTTCAGTAAAGAAATCAAGATTGAAAGAAGCTCATGTGATATGACCCTTTCTTTTGAATGAGAAAAAAATAATACTGTGGGTAGATGATTTCATGTCTTTTTCTCTATTTAAAAATAACAGTGTTATTGACATAATTCACGCTTTCAAAATGTACTATTCTGCATGTCATTTATTTTAGTATGCATTTTTAAACTTTCATGGAAAACTACGAAAGGAAACCTAAGGTACAGAAAGACCATCTATCCAAGCAGAGGATAGAAACCCAGAGGCGTCAGAACGGCATCCTACGAGTACAGGCACAGCTGAGAGATGAAAAACTAGACATCTGTGGCTGCTGGTGTCGTGGAGAAGCACTCGATGCAAAAGGTCAACAACAGGATAGTCAAGAGGTATTTCACCTGGCGTTTTATGCTACTTAACGTCAATGAAACTCTCCTTTTTCCTGATTATTCCCTCATCACAGGAGCATGCAATATTAAGAAGAGATCGTGGCTAAGAATTTGATTGATGCCTCATTCTAAAAGGATTTTCTGCCTTCCTGCATCCTCTCCACCTCAGATGGACACATGCATATAAAAGCAAGAACAGATACTAGTGACACACAGCACGATTCCAGGAGGCACCAATCCCGTCTCCTGGAGTTGTGCAGAGGGGCAGTTCTGGCCTCATGAGGTTTAAATATTGAAAATACTTCAGCAAATATTAAACTGATCATTTTGACTTTCTCCTTTAATGGATATTTCATTGCAATTTCTCATCCTGAAGGTCAAGTTATTAGAAATATCACCCCGTGGCCAAGGATGGCATTTCACTTCTTAGGCAGATTTTAGGCTTTAAAAAATCAGGCTTTGTGGAAAGAGCAGCTTTACTTAATTCCTTTGTTCTGCTCCTTCAGCATACACAGAGCAGTCCAAGGGGGCCCAGTTAACTGACGTCTTCTGAAGTAGAGATGATACCCCAAGTACCCTTGTTTAAGGCTTAAGGAAAGAGGAAGAAGGAAGTAAAGGGACATCCCGCTCCTTAATCTCATTCCTGAAGAAAGTAAGGAGAAGCTCAGGTAGGAAGGAGCAGGAATCGGAGCTATGTCTCTGGGCTGCGTTCCCAAGGATGGGAGGCGTGGGAAGGAATGGAGAAGTCAAGTGGCTCTTGCCTGGACACTTGCTCTGAGAAGGTGCTGTCTCTCAGGCGGCCAGGCATCCCCAAGCTGGACTCCACCAAGACAAGTCATCACGGTCAAGCAGAAGAGAGGCTCTGAACTGTGCTCCCAAGCTGATCTCAGGCTCGCTTGGGAGAGGATGAGCCTGCTAGGACCTTACCACAGAGAGGGGACCTCGTAAAGGTGGGAGAGACAAGAGGGTGATGCTTCACAGCCAGTGAACGCTATATGGAGGCCAAATCAGCAAGCTGAGGCTCTGTGGGAACACTCTCAGCCAAAAGAGAAGGCCACACACTTACCTGCTGTGGAATATGGTGCCAGCGTGGTCAGCACCACCCAGGGCTCAAGGCGCAGTGCCCAGGAGACAAGCCACTACCGGGGGGATGCTAGGGGCCCATTTCCCCCAGCGCCCCACATAAGCAAAGACCATTTTAAAGGAGAGAAACAGGGAGGAAGACTCTTTGGAAAGATTGGTCATTTTTATTCAAAAGAGACTTTATACTACCTGAAGGGAGTGTTTAAATGGTTGTGATAAGAGCAAACATTAAACTAGACTGGACATTGGATTAATTTTTGTTTTCCTGCTAAATGACCAGTGATGGCACAGGGAAATGCCAGCTCAGTCACAAACAAAAGTCTTCTCTGCAAAAGCCAGGGGCAGCGCCGGAGCCCTGCTCTCCTGGCACACGGCCGGATCCATGTCGCTTCCTCCTGTTCTGCTCACGGCAGTGATCCCTGGGGACCTCAGGAAAACCTCTGCCCGGGAAACTCTGGTCTGTTTCCGGACTCTCAGGGCATGTCAGAGAAGCAGCTACAGGGCTCACAGAATCCTTCTAACCCGTGTGAAAATCCAAAGCTAACTGTCAGCTAAATGTGTATTCCTCTTAGCCCACTCCCCAGCGAAGTTCAGGTACAGAAAAAGACACTTCTAAAAAATTATCTGATCAACAAGTAATGAGCTGCACAGTTGAAAACGCCATGTGAATAAAATCCCTTTTCCCTGCCTGCTACTTTGCCTTTTCACCGCCTGTTTCCACTTTTCCGTGGTTAGGCTTTGGGTCTTGGCTAAACTAAGATGTTCTCTCTCTTTTTTTTTTTTCCTTTTCCTTTTCAAACCACGGTAACTCACACAAGAGCCAAACCCCTTCACTAAAGCATAAATTTATGACAGGGCAGCTAGCATTTTAAACAAAATAGTTCTGGGGAAGAGGGGAAGAAGCCAGGAGGTCAGAAGTTGATACTCGAGCACGGTATGCTGGCGGCCTCGTCGCGGGGCTGGCCTGCTGGGATTATCACTTTGCGGGGAGGACCTGTGTGCCAAGCCAGGAACAATGCCGCCCGCTCCTGGTCATCCCCTCTGTGGACTCAGCAAAGCCTGTGTCGTCTGCAGAGCAGCCTGGCTCTGAGCTCTAAAGACACTGGCCCTGCAGAAGGGCTTGCTTTTCACGTTGGAGAGTTCTTGAAATGTAAGGGGTTCGGTTGCCTCAGTGAACAGAGGCCATGTCCCTTGGGTTAGTGATCCTTAAGTACATCACGTGGTTCAAGTGAAGGCAACAGGCCCCACCAGCAAAGGCTCTAAGTGGTGTTTAGCAAGACAAGGCCCAATCGGCACAATACAAAAGGATGACTCATTCCAGACGTTGCACGCACATGCCTGGCATCTCAAACCACACGCAGGAGCTGCAGATTATGACACTGAGTTCCACTCCTAGGTCACCTTGTCAGCTAGTCGGGATCAAGGCGAAGGTACCTGACCCCGGTGTGAATAACTCTGAACTAGCATGCCACCTCTCACAGTGGGACCAGCAAAGTCAGCTGAAAAGAGCTGGATGGGATGGGGCTGTCAGCCCTACGTGGTGGACGTCATCAGAGGCAAAGGTTGGGCCAGAACTGGTGAAAACTCTGTTTCCCCCTTTCTTCTATTGGAAAAATGTTAGATTCTTTATAGAAAATGAGACAGTTAAGTAAATATCCCCTTGGAGATTGGAGGAGAGTGCAGGAATGCACAGTGTCCAGGCACTAGCTTAACCGAGAGTGGTTGGTTGGTCATTTTCAGGTAGAGAGAGCCGCTGTCCTGTTGCGGTGGAGAAGCCACATCCCTGTGATGATGCTTCCTCCTCCTGCGCTTCGGGAGTAACTGAGCAGAGAAGACTGTTCGTGTCAGCGTGCACAGTGCCACCGGCTGCTGCTGCCTGCAGGAATCTCTCTGCACTGACTCCAGAATCCTGCGTGCCTATAGTGAGCCTGGGATGTGTGAGCTTAGGGACCCGCTGCCATCCACGAATGGTCCTCGTTGGGGATTAACTGGGTTGGCAAACAGTGAACAGGCTCATGAAAACGTCTGTGGTGTGGTAAAATGTGGCTTACTTGGCAAGGCTACTCTGTATATGAATCAACTATGTAAGTGCCTCTCCAGTCCATCCAACAAACACTTCCAGCAGCATTTCCCAAATGGTTTATTAATGGTACATGTTTTGCATTTCAAGGGACACCCTTCTCTTAGAATATCATGAGATATACCAACAATCACATAAAATCCCCTGTATTACCACATATGCTATTTATTATGACTATAACCATGTAACATTTAATAACTTTCCCCTAGATAAAAAAATTAATCTACTCCTTTTCCATTTAATAGCTTTTCAGTTTCAATAGTAAAGGAAAAGCAAAAGTGAAAAGTGAACTATTTTTGTTTTAAGAGAATTAATATAGCTAAGAAAATATGAGCTTCTAAACCAGTAATAGTAGGTCCCTGCCTGGCTCCAACAGTGGATACTGTTTCAGATGTTATAGCATTTTGCTGATGAACATGCCTCACTGAATTTCCAACCATTAATTTTCTAAATTGTACTTCTTTAAACTTGACAAGACTTGTTTGGTTACTAAATTATAACCTCTTCTGAATTTCTTCATTCTGAAAGGGTTTTTTCACCCTTAAAGGGATATTATCCCTGCTTTGCACAACCTCTTAATAGTTAGATGATCTCAATGCTCTTCACGTTGCCCCTCCAATCCCACTTACTAATTGTTAGTTACATCTGTATGATGGATGGTAAAGCCCAGTTTCACAGTCAGAGGGTGCTGGCATCATCCCAATTTACCAGAGAAGGAAAGGGAAGACCATGTCAGAGCAGGTCTGGCCTGGGCTTTGCATTTTGGTCTCGGGCTTCCACTCTTGATTTTCTTGAAAAGGGGCAGGTCACGTACAATCCCAAGGGCTGCAGATCCAGATTCCTGAGGCTCAATTGTTTGTGCATATCAGACAGAGAGGACCTCATTATATCGGGCTTGTTACATCCAGCTCCTTATTGGTCTATACAGAAATTCGTATATAGAATCCATCTTCCAGGACTGAAAAGGAAATTAATGTGTATTTTTTTAAATATAGGACTGCATAGCCAACATATACTGGGATATATATCATTTTTATTTTCATATCCAGGATACCTATAAATCCCAAAGTGCATTCCAAATATGGAAATGTCAATAGGGATTTTGACTACTATTAGACAACCATAACTTGGGAAAAGGCCTGCCTCCTTTCAAAAAGTAGGAGAAAAAACAAGGTAGAGAATGATAAAAAGGAAGAGAAGCCTAAAATGCATCTATTAATACTGGTCTTATTAATATTTAATGCTGATATTTAATATTGAGCTTCAAATTTTGTTACCTTTTTCTTATTATGGGAAATTCTTATGCGTAAAGAAAACAATTGCTTAACTCTCTTTGCTTCTATCCAGTCTATTAACTGCTTTTGCTGAAAATCAGTAG
>CAUYSK010121452.1:0-39725 GCA_963575035.1 Avahi laniger | reverse complement strand
CCCCCTAATCCCTGGAGAGTATTTCTGCCATGTGATCACCCTAGTGTTGATCAGTTAGTACCAATTTGATGGCGAGTACAAATGAATCCCGTTCTTCTGCTCTTGTGGTGCCTCACTTTGGATAATGGGCCTAAGTTTAGTCCAGGAAAGTATAAGAGGTGCTAGATCACCGTCATTTTTTATGATTGAGTAATATTCCATTGTAAACATATACCAAATTTTAGTAATCTACTCATGGATTGACGGGCACTTGGGTTGTGAGTTGTCTTCTTAGTATTTAATTAGTAGGAATTCTTTATATATTCTAAGTTCTTTCCTGGATGGATGTGTTATAAACATTTTGTCCCACACTTTTCTTTGCCTATTCATTTTCTTTTTTATTTTGACAAGCAGAAGCTTTACATTTCAGTAAGTTTCCATTTGTCATTTTAGAAATTTTCTGGTTAATGTCCTTTAAGTCTTGCCCGAGAAATTTTTGCTCACCCAATTTTATGAAAATATTCTCTTGTGTTTTTTTCTAGAAACTTTTACTTTTCTTATTGGGTCTATGATCCATCTCTAATTTTTGTACATGGCGTGAGGTAGGAATTGTAATTAATTTTTTTCATATAGTTATCTAGTTCTTCTAGAATCATTTGTTAAAAAGATTCCTTTTCCCACTGAATTCCTTAGTACCTTTATAAATAATCAAGTGACAATATATATGCAGGTCTATTTCTATATTCTCTATTCTGTTCATTTGATCTATTTGTCTATCCTATTCCTTACTGCCTAGATTACAGTGACTTTATTATTTCTTCAAATCAGGTAGTATAAATCTTCTATATTCTTCTTCAAGATTATTTTGGCTTTTCATGTGAATTACTTATTTCTTATCTTTTCATATAAATTTTAAAATCGATTTATTCATTTCTACAAAAATGCCTGCTTGGATTTTAATTACAATAGTATTGCATCTATAGATGAACTTAGGGGGAATTAAAATCTGTATCAGTTTGTTGCTGCTGCCATAACAAAATACCACAGACTGTGTGGCTTAAACAATAGAAATTTATTTTCTCACAGTTCTGAAGGCCAAAAGTCCAAGATCAAGGCGTCAGAAGGTTTGGTCTCTTCTGAGGCCTCTCTCCTTGTTTGTAAATGGCCGCCTTCTCCATGTGTCCTCACGTGGTTGCCCCTGAGTCTGTGTGTTGTCTGGGTACTAATTTCCTCTCCTTACAAGCACACAAGTCATATTAGACTACTGCCCTGCCATATGACCTCGTTCTACCTTATTTACCTCTTTGTAGGCTCTATTTCCAAATACAGTCATATTCTGAGGTACTGGGGATTAAGACCTCAGCATAAGAATTTTGGGGGGACATAATTCAGCCCATCACAACATCTTAACAATATTAAAACTTTTGATCTTTGAATATGGTATATCTTCTCATTTACTTAGGTGAACTTTAATTTCTCTCAGTTCTTTGTAGTTTTCAGTGTGCAGATCTTACACATAATTTGGTAATTTATATGTAAATATTCATATTTAATGTTTTGGGTGCTACTATTAACAGTATTTTTTCGAATTCAATTTTTAGTTGTTAATACATAGAAATGCAATAAATTTTTAAATGTTGGCCTTGTAAACTGATACTTACTAAATTCACTTATTCTGGTAGCTCATATCTCTTTTTGGTATGTGATTTCCTTAGGATTTTCTGTGTACATAATCATATTGCCTTTGAACAAATATTGTCTTATGTCTTTATTTACAATCTGTTATTTTGCTTTCGGGTTTTATTTTCCTTGCCTTTTTGCATTTGCTATCATCTGTATAATGTGGAATAGTTTTGGTGAGAACAGACATTCTTTACTTTTTGCAGATCTGAAGGGGAAAGTATTCGATTTTTCACCGTTAAATAGCTGTACGTTCTTCATAGATACCCTCTGTCAGATTGAGGAAGCTCCTTTCTGTTTCCACTTTGATGAATTTTTATTATGAATGATGTCAAATTATGTCAAATTTTTTTGTATCTATTGAGATGATCATTTGTTTTTTATTCTTGTTCTCTTAATGTGATGAAAGAAATTGATTGGTTTTTGAATGATAAGCCAACTTTATATTCTTGGGACAAACCCCACTTGACCATGTGGTATTATTCTTTTCAAATGTTTCTGGATTTCATTTACTCATGTTTTGTTAGAATTATGATTTATAATTTTCTTTTCTTATAATGTCTTTGTTGTCTTATAAGGTCAGGGTTATACTGACCTTATAAAACAAGCTAAGAAGTGTTCCTTCATTCTTTATTTTCTGGAAGATTTTGTGTAAGATTGGTAGTTTTTATTTTTAAAATATTTAATAGAATATACAAGTAGAGCCACCAGGAAATGTTTTGAATTATGGCTCTAAGCTCTTTAACAGATATAAGGCTATTTCTATTTTCTGTTTTTTCTTGTTTTGGCTTCAGTAAGTTGACTTTTTCAAGGAATTTGTCCATTTTATGTATGCCGTCAAACTTAGTGGCATAGAGTTTTCATGATATGCCCTTATTTTAAAGTTCTGAAAGACCTATAATGTGTCTTCTTTCTGTTGCCTTGATATTGGTTATTCGTGTTTTATCTATAAAACACATCTATTTTTTTCAACAGTTTTAGATTTACCAAAAAAAAAAAAATGAGTGGAAAGTACAGAATTCCCATATACCTTCTTACTTCTTCCCACCGGAGTTTCCCCTTTTATTTTTTTTATTGATATATAATAGTTGTATGTATTTCAGGGTGCATGTGGTAATTTGATACATTCATATAATGGGTAAAGATCAAATCAGGGTAATTGAGATACCCATCACCTTAAATATTTATCTTTTCTTTATGCTAGGAACTTATTCTCTTCTAGTTATTTTGAAATGCACTGTGGTTAACTATGGCCACCCTACTGATGTATTTTTGGTTGTATTTTTTCTATCTAACTGCATATTTGTACCCATTAATCAACCTCTTTTCATCCCCCCTTCACCCTACCTTTCCTGGCCTCTGACAACCAACACTCCACTTGCTATCTTCTTGAAATCTCCTGTTCTCCCTTATTATTAAGATCTTGAATTAATGCCATTCATTTGTTACAATGATAAACCAATATTGATACATTCTTATTAACTAAACTTTATAGTTTACATTAGAATTCTCTCTGTATTGTACTTTCTATAGGTTTTGACATATATATAATGATATGTACCTATTTTTACAGGGTCCTACAGAATAGTTTTACTGCCCTAAAAATTTACTGTACTCCACCCAGGTATACCTGCCTTCCTTTTCCCAATCTCTTGGCAACCACGGAACATGCTACTGTCTAATAGTCTTACGTTTTTCAGAATGTCAGATAGTTAGAATCATGCAGTATATAGCCTTTTCAGAATAGCTTCTTTCACTTAGCAGTATGCATTTAAGGCTCTTCTCTGTCTTTTTGTAGGTTGATAGTTCATTTCCTTCCTTAAAAAAGTTTTTTTCTTTCTAAGGGCTTATTAACTTTATTAATCTTTTCAAATAAAAAATTTTTGGTGTTATTTCTCTGTTTTATATTTCACTGTGATCAAAGAGTATGCTGTGTGTAATTTTCTTTTTTTTTTTATTTCAGCATATTATGGGGGTACAGATGTTTAGGTTACATATGTTGCCCTTGCCCCCCTGTGTAATTTTGTTTATTTGAAGCTTACAAAGATTTGATTTTATGGCCCAGAACAGGATTCCTTTTGGTGAATATTCTATGTGTGCTTGAAAAGAATGGTTTTCTGCTCTGGTTGGGTGATGCATTCTATTAATGTCACATAGGTCAAGTTTATTGATAGAGTTATTTGAGTTTTCTATATATTTGCTGTTTTTCTGTCTACTTGTTCTATCAGTTACTGAGAGAGGAGTGCTGAAATCTCCAACTGTAATTGTGTGCTCAATCAGGTTTTGCTCCATTTCGAAGCTCTGTTGTTAGATACGTACACATTGAATATTGTTGTGTCTTTTAAATAAATTGGCCCATTTATCACTATCAAATGTTTTCCTTTATGTCCAGTACTGTCTCTTGTTTTGAATTCCATTTTGTCTGATATTAATATAGCCACACTAGTTTTTGCATATTTATATTTGCATGGTATATTTTCTTCCATCCTCTTACCTCCAACTATCTGTATCTTTATATTTCAACTGCGCCTCCTGTAGTTATATGTTTTTTCCCTTTTATCCAGTTTGACAAACTCTGACTTTCAATTGTTGTGTGTATCCACTTATATCTAATGCAATTATTCATACTTCCGGGTTTAATCTATTGTTTTGCTGTTTGTTTCCTGTTTGTTCCCTCTGTTATCACTCTTTTCTTTGGTGCAACTATTTCAATGTAAGTTATATATTATTAATATCTATTAACTCCATGATACCTTGTTATTATTTTTGTCTTTTAAAGAAATTAAAGAAAATAATCTATTATATTTTCCCACAATCTAATCATTTTCTATGTTCTTAATTTCTTTCTATAGATTTGTTTTTCCATCTGGTATTATTTCTCTTCACCCTGAAGAACTTTTTTTTTACATTTCTTATAGTACAAATATGTTGACTACAAATTCTCCCCATTTTTTATCTGAAAATATATTTATTTCATCTCCAGTTTTGATATATATTTCCACTGTCTATAGAATTCTAAGTTGACAGTATTTTTTCTCAGCAATTTACTCATGTTATTCATTATCTTCTGGCTTGGATTATTTCTGATCAGAAGTCACAAATTATTCTTATTGTTGTTCTTCTGTAATGTGTCTTTTTCCTCCCTATGATTTTAAGATTTTCTCTTTACCTTTTCTTCCCCATCGATTTGACTATAATGTGTCTTGGGGTTGGTTGAGGTTCTTCTTGCTTTTGTGGGTGTATGATTTTCATCAAATTTTCAAAAAATTCATACATCTCCTTTTCAAACAGTTTTCTACCCCCTTTTCTCCTCTTATATTCAAACTCTAATTGCGCATATGCCTTTCTTGACACATTTAACTGTGTGCTATGGGGAGTAATTACTTATCTATATATCTGTTTCTTCAGCTGGAATAGGAACTTTTTGAGAAGTTAGGATCTTGTCTTACTTTTCTATATCTTCATAACTTCACATAACTTAACAAATACATGGGAAAAGCTCAAAATATGTTTGTGGAATTAATGAATAAATGAATTGTAGTAATGATCACTTACTGAATGCTTACCACGTGCCACACACTATTTTAGGTACTTTCACGTGAATTAGTCATCCCTAGCTCACAGCAATATTGACAAATAAATAATATATACCTTGATTCTACAGAGGAATAAGCTAAGGCTCAGAGCTCAACAAACCTGCTCGAGTTTACGTAGTTCGTAAGTGGAGAGCTGGAATTGAAACTGGCGTATCTCTTTGTGATTAATGGGGAAGGAGAAAGTGCACAGCATTGTCCTACACTACTGGGCTTGATTCTGCCTCCCATCCTGTATCATCATTCATTAATGGGAACAAAATAAATCGTGAGCAACACCAGGAATTGAGGAAACAGATGGCAAGATGGCCTTAAGCTGAATGGGGCTGGGCGTGCCCAGCAGGGGTGTGCTCCAACTGAGACGGGCAGAGAGAGGGCAAGGCTGGGGGCAGGTGCCCCATTTGCACCTACTCATGCAGTTTAAGAAGATGGCAACAAACAGCCTTCCCAGTGACACCAGGAAGCTCGTTTGCTGCTGTTTCTTACCTATTTTGGTCTCTGCAAAATTGATCAATTTTGGCCTCCACTGGGAGCAACTTGTAAGGGCTTAGAAAGAAAGAACATTGCATATAAATACTCAGGAAAAACCCTTCCAAGCACACCATCAAGGTAAACATAAAAGCAGCATTTTGAGTTTATTTTCTATTTTGTGCTTCTTGTGATTCTGTTAATTTCTGGTGAGGAAAGGGGTTATCTCTTGCCTTAAGAAGAAAATGATGATTAGCTAATTACTTTTGTTATGTTTATTTCATGCTATTATTGATCTGTCTAAAATTTATCTTTATTTATCTCTCCATATCTTCTATTTATTCATTCATGTATTTTATGTATCTAGCATCTGTCTCTCTTTGCAGCTTTTAAAATTTATTCAGCTTTGTTGAAATTTTCAGTATCCCTATTCCAATTTATGGCATTTTTAATGTAGCTTGTTAGTGTACATTTTGGACAATGTTAACATAATTTCAGGTATTGAGGACAAGTGAGGAATCTGCTTAAGTCCTTAGGAGAAGCTAAAAAGACTATTAACAACCCAAGTCCATAAAAAACATCTGTTCCAGTCATGCTGGTGATTTTTTATTAGTCCTTCAAATCCATAACAAAGATCTCTAGAGCAAGACAAATGTTCTAGTGGAGTGCAATTTCCAATTTCTTAGCTAACCTGATTTTGTTGATTCATACATATGCATGATTCAGTGCTGTTCCTGAATACAAAAAAAAAAAGGGAAGACGAGAAAAGAAAAATTCTTTGGGGCTCTACTTCCTTTTTATATTATTTATAGGCCTTGAAATGCCCTTGAAATTTCATTTGCTAAGGGAAGCTAAACAAATAATTGCATACTAACAGAGAAATGAGACTAGCAAGCTAGATAATTTGTTACATCAAATATTCTTTTTCCACAGTTAATATTTTCTCTGTGAGGAAACATGAGGGGTAAACAGACCAATGTATCTTAAATGCGATAACTAATAACGATGCCAAATGCATGAAGTGAAAATACCTCAGGATACACTTTGCCAGTTCTGCTCCATCATGGCTGAACGCAATATGCTGTAGCAATAATAGGAGTCACGCTTGTCCTATTTCCCCTGATCTCTAAAGAAGGATGCCAATGCAATAGTAATGCACCTTGCTTCGTTTTCTGGCTATCAACAATTTTTTTTGTTGTTGTTATCAGGGCCTATTACATACTTTGAAAAGTTTCCTCTGAAAACTTGACAGTACTCTGAGGCCAGTGCAATGAGACAGACATCAGGACTTCTTTTGAAATTGATCATGACCAGGAACATAAGGAAAGCGTAAACATAGCAGGTGTTATTTGGGATTCATAGTGCTGTTCTCTGTGGGAAGTCAGAAAGGTAGCGTGGGGGTGAAGCTTAATTCCTCTACATGATTTTCATTGTCGTCAATTTCATCATCAGTAGAGTTTGCATGGTGGGTCGTACTTCTCATTGATTACAAATTGAGAAGTGACTTGAAAATGAAATATATGGTAATTCAAATGAGTTGGTTTGAATTAGGGAATAGCTTGAGGTCTGATTTCAGCTTGGTGGACTGTCTGTATTTCTGTTTCCCATTAGATTTCTTCTAAGAAGTGACTATGTTTTAACATTCAAACTACATAGTAAAATTGGAGTTCTGAGTGCTAAAGAAAGAGGCCAATCTACTTCTTGATACTGAGTATCTGGTCCTAAATTCCCACCTTGATCACAAAAGGAGCGGTGGGAGAGTAATGAGGTTGCCAGGCTACTGGGCCTCCAAGCCCCTTTCCAGACCCAAACCATTTTTCCAACAGGGTTTTGGGGCTCAGCTGCTTCACTCTCCTCAGTTGCTGTCGTCACTGACTGTGTACAGATTGTGCACTTTCTTCCCCAAACTCACGCCTCTGTTGATTATTTTCACACTTACTTTTCATACCCATTGGCCGGTTTTCCCCAGGTGTTCCTTCCTTACATGCCATCGGAGACAAGCACACACGTTCTTTACATTTTAAGGGCTCTACTGTTGCTTCTTGCTGGAAATCATAGGCATAACATGATCATAACAGAAGAGTATGCCCTAGAGAGACTTACAGGATCATCAATCTAAAATAACAGAGAGAGTGGCTCCCAAAATAAATGAGTTTTCTCGGGAATGAATGAAGGGGATTATAATTTGGAATATGCAAGCTTTGACGAATCATAGGTCCATCTGAAGAGGTTTGGGGAAAGGGGAAACTTTTAAATGTGAAATGAATATGGTTGCACAAATTGTTTGGAGATAATCATCCTTGGCTACAAGGATTGATAACAAGGGCAGCGTCAGTCCAAGGTTGAATAGGCAGTTGCTGGGCAGATGTCCTCACAGAGGTATTCTTTACGTAAGGTCACATGGCCTTTGGGCAAGGTTGTGGTTTTCAAAGAGTCGTTGGAGTGGTTTTTAGCACAAACACGTGTGTAAGAGCCCCTCCATTATGACCTCCCAACTGCATTTTGTTAGAGTTTGGCATAAGTGACTTCATTTTGATTTTGACAACTTCCATTGGACCAAAGGGAATAGAGGTACAGGATTTTATAGAAAACAAAGAGGTAGATCTCTAGAGATACAACGTTAGTTACCTTCCCCCCTCCTGCAGAACTGGAAAGGGCTCCTTATTGTGGGACCAAGCGTTAAAGAAAAGCCAGCTAGCGGATTTAGATGCTTGCTCCAAAGTTCAAGGGAAGGCAACAACAGGTACAGGCCACAGTGTGACCACCAGGGAGAAGTTTGCACAGTAGCAGTGACTGTCTCGTGAAGAGATTTGAAATGAACGTGCACAGGGTTAATCTGGCATACACAGAAACTGAACTCTGATCACTTAGAGGCATACTTTTTCAAGTTTGTCATGCACTGAGGTGAAAAAGATTTACAGACCAAAGTCTCCCAGGAATTCTTACTTTCTGTAAGTACCCTATGCAACTTATGTGGAATACATGAGTCATGTATTATGTTTTAGTTGTCAAAGTGCTTTGTACATCCCCGTGATGAGAATGTCTGATCAGTATGCAAGAGGTTGAGAGCTAATTGCTAAGAGCTTGGACTCTGGAACCAGACTGCAGGTATTTGAACCCTGGCTCTGCCACATGGTGCCTGTGATCTTGGTAAATGTTTCCTCTTCTAAAAATGGAGCTAACAATACTACCCAACTGAGAAGATTAAATGAATTTATATGTATAGCTTAGAAGAGCACCTGGCATAAAATAAGTACCACATAGGTATTTGCTGTTATTACTCTTTTAAAAAGTATTACTGGGTTTCCGGGGAAGGGAGGTTTGTCTCCACTTGGACTTTGTTGTTGAGTTTCTTATATGTACTGGGTCAAGCAGTTGCAGTGGCTGGACTCTTGCCATGATCCTGGCTTGAGTTTTGCTCTTGGCCACCCCAGTCTAGGTTAGGATTTATTTTCCTGAGTGACTTATTTGGATCTTTCAGTAGGCTCTGGTAGAGCCCAATTACATGAGATAATTTATACAAGAGAGTCTAAAACAAAAGGTGGGCAAGGTTGCAGATCCGTTGTAGGCTTGCCTGGTACGGGACCTTGGTCTACAGTTCCTGCCTCTCTTCCAAGAGATTGGGGCAGAGCAGTCTTGAGGGGTTATTCCATTGGTACTCTGCCTCTCGCAGGAGAAATTTCTGTGAGAATATGTCACACAAATGCTGGGACAATTAGCTAACTATTTGAGGGAAAAATTTATTAAGTATAGCACAGTGTCTGGCAAAAAATACAGCATCTAATAAATGATGATTCTTTACCTTTGTCTTATACACAAAAAGATGATTTTAGGGCATTTTCTCAAAGGACTACTGAGATTATAATAAATGTAAATTACCAAAAGAATGTCTGGGACTTGGTAGAATATCATTATTTAGCAAATTCAACTATACCCCTTCCTTTTCCCAAAATCAAGTGACCATGTCAGGGCAGAGCTGAAACTAGGCACCCAATTAAATGGTATTTATACATGGTGTTTCTTTTCTAGAAACTTCAATCTTAGGATTTCAAAATTGCTTGTTAAAAAGAACTACTTCTAAATTGGAGAAACATTTTTAAAGAAAGAGCGAATATTTTGTTCAAATGCATTATGAATTAGAGAAGCACTGAATGGATTTAACTATAATATATTCATTCAACAGATAAAATATTTGTTGATTATGTATAATTATTTGTGGGAGACCGAAATACATTTCAGTTCCTGCTTTCAAAGAATGTATATAATCTATTTGGGGAATTAATGTCTACCCTAAAAAAGCCTATAGGATTATTGTCAGAATAATGTGAATTTATAATAAAAGTGCTTCATAAATTGAAATGACAAGTAAATTATGTAGTCATAAAATATTAAATCATAGTATAAAAACATACTTGTAGAAATTACTAGAAGACATTAACAAATCACTAGTTAACTGAGTCTTTCTTCAACTACGTCTAATCTGCTTTTTTATTTGAAGCTTAACAAATGTTTATGTAATGTTAATTAATTATTGACCACATGGATTATTCCCAAGCTTCTCTTGGTAGGAATTGCTACCACAATCACATATATGGTAATTTCTTTTCTGCTTCTGTTAAATTGTTTCCTTATGAGAAATTCTCATTTCTAATTGCATTCATTGTGCTTTTACTTTCTAGAAGTTACATTTGTCTCTTTTTCAAATTAGCCTGCCTGGTCATTTTCAGATAGTCTCTTATTCATCAGTCATGCTTTTATTCATTTCTTTCATTTATTTAAAAATGTTAAACATATACTTATTTTATATTTTATATCTAGTCATTTGAATATCTATTATCTTTGTAGATCCAATTGCCTGCCTTTTGTCTCTATGAATAATTGTTCATCGTGCCTCATTTCTCAAATGTGTGTGTGTGTGTGTGTGTGTGTGAGAGAGAGAGAAATCTCTGTTCCTTGGGACTGTTTTTCTGTGGTGTAATTCCCCAGAGAGGATTTGTGCATGATTCTACAGCATGCCTGGGAACACTTTCAACCAAATTCGTGACTTGGGTATTTGAGGCCATATCGGCATGTGAATTCCGGTCCCAAACTCATGTGAGAACTGGCTTGTGGTTACAAATTCTTATGGAGATTTTTTTCAGCTCCTGTATGAGCCAAGGCTGAGACTGGAAATTTTCCTTACTACATCCTTATGGGTGGGGCAGAAATTTTTCATATTTGCTCAACAAAAGAGTTGTCTTTTAACAGAGCCCATTTTACTAGGGGAGGTGGGTGGAGGAGGTGGCTAAGGCAACTCCTACTTTGTATGGGACCTAAGCTGCTTCTCCTTTCACCCACAGTTAGCCTATTAAAGCTGAAGCCACCAGCTACATGGGGGTGCTTACCTCTTTGTCAAATATGACCTGCCCTATGAGGATTTCATTCCTTTTCATTTTGTTTCGGCTATAGCTTGAAAATATTTTTAAAAATTATCCAGTATATTTATATGCCTTTTCCTAGAAAGATTTTCAGCTTGCCATATTGTTGAAATGAGAGTCTCAGTTTCTTGACTTTCCATTAGCTACCATATTATTAGCATTTTCTTGTAAAAATAACATAATTCTCAAACAAGATGGATATTATTTCTCTTATATCTGTCCTCTGGTATTGGAGGTTGGAGTGCTGGTGCCTCCATGTTCTAACCAGTGGAAAACAGGCACAAGGGAGCCCTACAGGGAACCAAGTGCCCCTCCAACTGTGGCCCCATAAGTCCCAGAATTCAGAAGTTCCTGGAGAAGTTAGCTTGGAGAAAGAGACTAGGATCTGAGACCTACCATATCCTAGTATTTGATGCTTCTGTCTGAATACTTCAGTTTATAAGGTGAATTCCAAGACACTCAACTAGCCACTTGCTAACAAGTTTTAGGCCTACCTCATAAATCCAATTATAGCAGAATAGAGAATAGGAGAGAGTGCAGGTCTTGATTCTGATATAAATCACACCACTTATAAAGAGGCAGAGAGGGAGGCCTGGCCTTTCCCTAAGAATCCTGAGTGTAGGACAGGATGGAATGTGTTTCTTGCCAACCTCACCCAGGTGGCATATGGTCCAATAGATATCACGGTCTCTGAAATAAAAGTAAGCTATTTCTGTCCGGGAAAGGAACAAGTAAGGAGTAAAGGAATTGTGTAAAATATTTTCCTTGCCAGTACTTCCCAAATGGGGAGATGAACAGAAGTCATCTTGTCTACAAGGTGAGATGAGAACATGGAGAATAGCAATAGTGTTACTCCCTGCACATGATTTATTTAACCATTCTCTTATTGTCAGACATTTAGGTTATTTCTAATTGTTTATGCTACAGTGAACGTATTTGCACAAACCTCTTTGACTACATCTCGGATTATTTCCTTAGGGTAGGTTTCTAATGTGGACACACGGTTCCATGAGAAGAGCACAGTAAAAGGCTCTTGCATATTCTAACAAAGTGCATTGCACAGAGGCTGAACACTGGCTCTTACTCCACCCAAGTGGTCTTTCCACACAGTGGCAGCATTGAGAAGGACCATTAAGAAAGATTTTAGGCCCAGGCGCTGTGGCTCACACCTCTAATCCTAGCACTTTGGGAGGCCAAGACAGCAGGATTGCTTGAGGCCAGAAGTTTGAGACCAGACTAAGCAAGAGTGAGACCCTGTCTTTACAAAAGAAATGAAAGAATTAGCTGGACTTGGTGGTGCTTGTCTGTAGTCTCAGCTACTTAGGAGGCTGAAGCAGGAGGATCAGTTGAGACTAAGAGTTTGAGGTTGCGGTGAGCTATGGTGATGCCATTGCACTTTAGCCCGGGTGACAGAGCAAGACCCTTTCTCAAAAAAATAAAAAAAGAAAGATTTTTGGAAATAAATTGACAATGCCATTTAATGGTTTCAACTTAAATTTCTGTTATTACAAGCAATGTTGTATAGTTCTCGTGTTTGTAGTATATTTATATTGTTTGCTTACGTCCTCTGCCCATTTTTTATGGGTGCCTCAGTGTTTTTCTTTTTGATTTGCTATATAAGCTTTATGTTATAAAATGACAACCTTTTTCCATATTTGCTGCAAGTGTGTTTCCTCAGTTTGCTCTCTGCCTTTCAATTGTCTTTATAGTGATATGGTAGATATTGCTATTTTCCACCTAAATTTGTCCTCCTTTTTCTATAGTTGATTACAGGTAGGCTTGTGGCTAGCTAACTAGAGACCACATGCTCCAACCCTCCTTGCAGTTAAATGAAGCCATGTGGCTTTTTGCCAACACAATGTGAGCAGAACTAATGATTACCATTGCCTGACCAGGTCTTTAAGACAGTGGGAGTGCTTCCTTCCATACTTTTACCAGCCAAAAACCCAGAGGTGGCACCAGCCTAGCTTTAACCATACAGGCAATGAGTGCCCTAGGAGATGGCAGAGCAAGGAGTTGGAAAGAACCTGGGTAAATCTAAATGGCACACCTTGGACTTTTAGGTGAGAGCACATAAAAGGCTTGTCTTTTAAGCCTGCAGTCTCCAACCCCAGCCCCAGAACTCCCCACCTCCCCCAAATTGTCTTTGGTGGGGGACACAGCAGGAGGTGAGTGGCATTGAGCAAGCATATTTACAGCCCCTCCCCATCGCTCCCATCTCAGCATGAGCTCTGCCTCCTACTTCTCCCTCCCTTTCCACCACCCCTGCCTCCCCCACCATCTGTGGAAAAATTATCTTCCATGAAACTGGTCCCTGGTGCCAAAAAGGTTGGGGACTACTGCTTTAAGCCGTCTGCTATAGACTGACTTTTTTGTGTCCCCTCAGAATTTCTACTTTGAAATCTTAGCCCCCAATGTGATGGCATTAGGAGATAAGGTCTTGGAGAAGTGATTAGGTTATGAGAGTGGAGCCCTCATGAATGAGATTAGTGCCATTGCCAAAAAGAAGCCCCAGAGAGAGCTGCCTTGCCCTTTACCATGTGAGGTTGCAAGGAGAAGACAAGTGCCTGTGAGCTAGGAAGCAAGCCTTCGCTACACCAAGTCTGCCAACACCTTGATCTTGGACTTTCCAGCTTCCGTGAAAGTAAAAAATACATTTCTGTTGTTTATAAACCACCCCGTTTAAGGTATTCTGTTATAGCAGCAGAAACACACTAAGACACCATCATATTGCTGTCTCTGTTACAGCAACCTACCCTTACTCTAGTGTTTTTTGTTGTGTAGAAGTTAAACTTTTTAAAAAACTAATAAATTATTTCTTTATGATATTTTGCATTGCTTTTATGTAGGAAATTCTTTCTCAATCCAAGATCTTATAAGTATCTATCAATTTTTCTAGCTTTTTATGGTATAATTCCAAAATTATACTTTCTTAACCTATTTGGAATTGATTCTGGTATAACATGAGGTAAAGTTGAACCCATTGTTTCAAATTGAACTGTTTGTTTCAGCATTAGTTATTGAATAATTTCTCTTTTCTCCATTGATTTACCATATAATATTATCTCATTATACACAAAAGTCCTCCTAGAATTTTGATTATTATTTCATTTAAACCCCTAATTAATTTGGGAATAATTGGCATTTTTACGATAGTTGAATCTTCCTATCCATAATATATCATTACATGTATTTGTTATAACTAAATAAACCTTTGTAGTTTTTTCACATAACCCATAAATTAATTTGTTGTTAATATAAACAAATATATTAAGTAACACCTATAATTATTGTTGCTGACATGAATGGAATCTTTTCTCGTTATATTTTCTGAATAATTTTATTCTGATATATTAGAAAACTTTGCTTATCGAATATTATATATGGCCAGTTTAGTAACTTCACTTAGAGCTCACCTTGTTTTCAGCTACTTCTCTTTATACCTTTCCTCTAGGTTATGATAGAGGCCCTAAAGCGAATTCTTCACAGCCACTGACTCGATTTTATTCAGTGGCAATTCTGCCCTTACTGCTTCTAATGCAGATCTTATTTCTCCTATTTCACTTTTAATTTCTTTATAATCTTTACTATCACAGAGAGATCTGTTTCATTTCAATCTATTAGGGTTGGCTCCATTATTGAGAGTAGTGTTTTGGGTTTATTTTTTTATTTTTTAGAAATTTAAAAAGAAAAGCCATTGTACAAGATTTTTATCAGTCTTTTCTTTTTTGTAATACAGTGATTGGAATCAGACTCCTAAGTAAAGGAGTTCATAATTGATAGGGGTTATTTGTTAGAATTTATGCTTTCTTATATAACTTGAGTCTAACAAGATTTTTTTCTCAGCTTATGTTTATTTTTATGACTGCTTAATAAATAGCATCCTTATTTTATTTTCACCCTCTGGGTAGCTAGGCATTTTGCTTTGGTAAATTTCATTCTGCCAACTATGTCAGTCAGGGTCCCAGCAGGAAACAGATGGTATACTCTAATTGGGTAATTTGGAAATATTCTAATAAAGAGACTATTTACACGGATGTGGGTGAGGAGCAGGGAGCACCCATAAGAGATAATGCCAAACTCCAGTGCTAGTGAACCCCAAGACTGAATGAACAGGGAAGGAGAGGTTACAAGAACCGAGGGAAGGAGAGAGAGCTGTGTAGAGAAGGCCTCTTAATGAAGACTGTGCCTTTCGTTGAGGGACATGCCAGTATAGGAGAAAAAGAGTTTAGGGAATAAATAGCCTCACTCCTATCCCCGGATCTCCTTCTGGTGCCCCCCATCACCCAAATTCAGCTGGAATTCAGAGGGTAAGGGAGCTATTAATTAGACCATATAGGTCAGCCCCCAGGGCCTAGACCAGGGTGGAGAAGGGTATCCTCGGAAGGGCAAGCAAAGAATAGTACATCAATCAAAGAGTTCTTATCTTGTAATTGGTTTAAGCATTATTCTCTCTATTTGCTGGCCAAGCCTCAGTTTGGTGAATGTTCTGGATGGAGACAATTTGAGGTTTTTTGAGGAAGAGAAGAAAGATTGCCTAGAAGTCTGTTTCTCAAGGGATAGTTAAATAGAACAAAATATCATTGGGGTTGTAGGAAAGATGAGTAGTAGATAGCCTAAATATGTATAGAACTACTCTCTGGGCAAGCTTAGAAAGCTTCTGCAATGCGTCCCATACCAAAGAAGTGTTCTAATGATAGAACTATAGTCCCAATAAAAATTCAACACTTCTCTTGTATATCTCAATCATTGAAAGAGGATCGAGTACATGGACCAACACAAAGTATAGTAACATCACCCATTGTCTTCCAATGTTTTGCCCAAGGAAACCTGCAGAAATTTCCTACTCAGTCCAGAAAAGTACTGTCCTCCTGCTCCTACATTAGTCTTTCTATCACCTCTCTTCTTCAGGCTCCCCTCCTATGCATGCCTCCCAATAGGCCATATTTCCTTCAGTCACTTGGCCCCTTGGGGCATGTAGTTTCTTTTATTCTTATTGATTTTCTCTGTATAGTCTTCTAGTATGACTTTTATTCTTCCTTGTCTCAGAACACTAGGGAATGGAGACAAGGTCAGCAGACAAGACCCAAAACCTTGGAGTCAGACAGAGGAAAGGGGAAGGCTGTGGACAAGTTAATAACCTTCTCACCTCTTCTCTTCTCCTTGCTGTCTTCCTCCTTTCCCCTCAGGAAGAAGGTAGGGGAGGATTTATGAAAAGGCTGCCAGAGTCTTCCTACCAATCTGAATTATTGTGCCAGATTTTCCCCATGGTGTGTGCAGCACTTTGGAATTCCACAGAGGGAGAGCATTCGTATGAAAGCTGCTGTTACTATTATATTTGCATGGTGGAGCTTGGTCCCCAGAGAACAAGCCTGCCGGGGTGTGTGAGTTTTTCCCCACAGAAGATTTTTTTAAAACGTAATCATTTCTTTTGAGTGAGGTGTGTACATCTGGAGATTTTCTTTGTCAGGCCCCATGAGCAGATGGTGCGAGGGGCCGCAGCCTTGACTGTGAGTGAGCAGATAGCTGTACCTGCCGCCGGTGATGCCTGCTGAGCACCCTGGGAGCTCCGTCTCTGCTGTTCCCCTGTGGTACTGTGGGGGTTCTGAGTGTGCCATTTCCGGTGGTTTTTCGAGGGACATTTGTAGCTGCTGCATTATGTCTTTCCTGGCCTGCCAACCTGATTTCACGGAGTTTTGGAAAAACAGTCCCCTCAGGGAAGTCTATGGTTGTTTTGACATTTGGGATAGAAAATATTTGCCATGTAACCTTTACATTAAAGGACCCATAGCTGGGACAAACAAAGAGCATATTTATTTGTCTCCCTGTGAGCATTTGGGGTGTTGTTCAAAATGAATCTTTTAAATGGAGAAAGGACAAGGGAGGAATTCAGGGGAAGGGAGAGAGGAAAGAAAAGAAGGTAAAAATGAGAATGTGCACATCAAGACTTTCATCTGTGATACTTATCTCCTGCTTTGACCTTGGGGCCTGGGAAATACTGGTTAAGTATGAGAATAAGAATTAGCACTGGCCAAGAGATTCATTCTTCAATTTCTCTGCTGCGGCTGGAGACTTGAGGGGAGTTGGAATCAGAGCATGTTTACTTGCAGGGGCAACACTCACTTGTTCACCATTTAGTGTTTCCTCTTTGAACTTCGCCTTGCAGAACATCCCAGAGACCAGTGTGTTTTGATGATGACAAGATGGGGTCAGGGAATGGCAGGAGGGTCGCTCATCTCTGGAGGACTTGTAAAGTGAGATGGAGAGCCTTTGGAAAGGCATGTCATGTGACAGCTTTTCCCTACCTGCATCCCCACTAGCTTCTAAATTCCTTGAGCATAAGATTGCTTTGTTGATCTTTGCCTCCCCCCACACAATTTTAAGCACCTTTAGGAAGAAGGTGCTTAAGGAGCCTTTGTTGAATAACAGACTCTGTGGGAGAAATATGCCAAATCACACAGGAAACAAGACAACTCCCTCACAGATCCTTGGTCACTCATGCTTTGGCAGAAACCTAGAAGGGCAGGAATTGGAGACCACAGGCTTCACCTCAGCCCAGACTCTGTTTATATCATGGCTTTCTTACATCTGTGTTCTCAGCATTGGTCTGGGTTCAGAGAAAAAAGGAGAGGATGGAAAGAAGATCTCTGACTCCTACACTTTTCATTTATATGGAGTGACTCCACTTTTATCTTTTTTTAACTGTTCTGCATAATATTTGTAAAAACAACAACCGCCACGCCTGCATCCAAACCTTTAGTATTTCTATTTAAACAGGGCACATTGACCACAAGTATTTCTTTCATCTTCCACTTGAATTTTTCATTAAAATAATATTCAAAGAACAAAACCAAAATTACCTAAACCCACAGGGAAAAAGAAGCAGGAAAGGAGATAACAGCAGGCAAGAGGAGGCTAACATGTTTTTGGAAGACAGGAAGTAGATGGAGAGCAGTAAATTATTCAGCAGGGCAGAGGATATAAAATATAAGTACTTACAGAGGACGACACTAGTAAGTAGTGAGCGCATTCACCTGACAACTCTAGAAAACATCAGAGTTGAGACCAGGTGCCATACGTGGGGTGAGGAAATCAGGAGATGTGATGGAAACCAGGAGAATCAGTGGAGGACACATGGAGCATTTGGACTCCTAGGCCCACTGTCCAGTCCAGAACAGCCGGGAGCTTACTCCTCCTCCCACCCTCTCCCCATTCACCACAGACAACGAAGATTTAATCTCTGGAAACACTGAGTCAAGAGGCTCTGATTTGGAGAACATGGCCACATGGGAGGGCAAAGGATGAGGTACAGGGTCAAAAAACTTGGACATTAAGTGACAGCATATTGACGGGTGGGGGCCTGGGTGTCCTTTCCCTGCCCTACTCACAGACTGGACATGTCCCCTCATATAATGAGTGCCCAGGCAGAAGTCGGGAGGCCTCTTTTTGAGAGATCGAAGAATCCCAGAGAAAACACCCATGGATATTGACATTCGTGTATCCTTCAATGAAAAAGCCAGCTCGCCACTCACCTACCGTAAAGCCCAACAGTTGGGAAAACTTCTCCATAATCTGTACAAAATCCATGCAATGGGATTTTTTATAATCTTTTTAGTATCTCATTCTTAAACATGAGTAGAGTGAAGAATTCTCATTCATCGAGGAAAGACTCAAAAATAAGACAGAGACTAATACATGGAAAAAAGGAAACAATAAAAGTTACGGATTTAGAATACGGGAGGAAGGGGAAGGGGACCTGGAGCAGAGGAATAGCTCTTTTTTATTGCAGCACAAGCGGTCATTTTAAACCAGTGGTTCTTAACCTCGGCTGCACCAGAATCACCTGGGAGCTTTAAAAATGCTGATGTCTGGGTCCCACCCCCAGAGGTTCTGATTTAATTGGCCTGGGGTGAAGCCTTGCCAATGGATTTTTAAAAGCTCCGTAGGTGGTTCTGATATACATTCAAGGTTTCGAACTATTGCTTTAAACTATGTACATATTTTACTTAGATTAAAAAAAGTTAATTTATATTTAAATGTTATACTGCTTAAGGAAAAAGAAAAAGAAATCAGCTGAACTTCAGGATTAAATGACTACCCTTCAGCCTGGCGCTCAAGTCTGTCCATCTTCCCCAGCTCACCTGTCAACTTCATCTCCCAGGGCTCAGTGTTAAGGTAAGCCTGCCCCACGCCTCTACCATGCCCTCACCCCATGGCTCCCCTCCCTTTGTTTTCTGTTCATAGTACTCATTCCACTTTAAGTATTGTATTTCATTACTCTTCTTTGCCTATGGATGTTGAAATTGTTCTTTAATGTCCAGCTCCAATCCAGCCCTGCCATGATCACACTAGCATAAAGCCAGGCCTTTGCTGATCTTTATCATGACTTACTCCTTGTCCCTTTTATTTCATAATGAATGTCTTCATTGCCATTGACATCTAAAAACAGCTAAGTCATGTGACCACTCAGGTTTGTCTACCTCTCCAAACCCTAACAGTTTACTGTTTATCACAAACATTATTAATGTTATCTTCTTTCTTTCTTTCTTTTTTTGGGGGAGAGATGAGGTCTTGCTACACTGCTCAGGCTGACTTTGAACCTCAGGCTCATGCCCAAAGGTTCACTTGCCTCAGCCTCCCAAGTAGCTGGGACTACAGGTATGTACCACTGTGCTCAGATAGCATTATCTTCTTTAATCTTCACAGTAACTGTGTGAGGTTAAGTATCAATATCCCCATTTTGTACATGAAGAAATAGAGTCTCAGAATCATGAAGTGACACACATGGTGTTGTCTAGGCAGCAAATGGCAGAGCTGGGACTTGAACCCAGGTTTTATAAGTCTACTTTAACTCCAGAACAGTACTTCTGCTCTTGTTTTGCAATTTAAGTGGGCAAATGCTCTTGTTTTCCCAATGCAAGCATACTTTGTTTTATTATGCTTCACTTTATTGTGCTTCAGAGATGCTGTGTTTTTCACAAATTAAAGGGCTGTGGCAACCCTGCATTGAGCAAGTCTGTCAACGCCATTTTCCAACAGCACGTGCTCACTTCATGTTTCTGTGTCACATTTGGTGATTCTCACAATATTTCAAACTTTTTCATTATTATTATGTCTATTATGGTGATCTGTGATCAGTGATCTTTGACGTTGCTATTGTAATTGAATTGGGCTGCTTATAAGTTGCCTTTATAAGATGGCAAACTTAATAAATGTTGTATATGTTTTGACTGTTCCACCCTGGAGTCTTTCTCTCTTCTCTCTCCCTCTTCTCTCTCCCTCTCCTCAGGCCACCCTATCCCCTCAGACACAACGGTATTAAAATTAGGCCAATTAACAAGCCTACAATGGCCTTTAAGCATTCAAGTGTAAGGAAGAGTCACACAGCTCTCACTTTAAATCATTAGCTAGAAATAGTTAAACTTAATGAAGAAGGCATGTTGAAAACCAAGACAGGCCAAAAGCTAGGCCTCTTGTACCAATCAGCCAAGTTCTGAATGCAAAGGAAAAGTTCTTAAAGGAAATTGAAAGTGTTACTCCAGTAACACGTGAATGATAAGAAAATGAAACAGCTTTGTTGCCGATATGGAGAAAGTTTCCAGTAGTCTGGATAGAAGATCAAACCAGCCACAACATTCCCCATGCCTAAGTCTAATCCAGAGAAAGTCCCTCCCTCTCTTCAGTTTCACGAAGGCTGAGAAAGGTGAGGAAGCTGCAGAAGAAAAGTTGGAAGCAGAGGTTCATGAGGTTTAAGGAAAGAAGGCATCTGTATAACAAAACAATGCAAGAGGAAGAAGCAAGTATTGATGAAGAAGCTGCAGCAGGTTGTCAGAAGATCTAGCTAAATTCATCAATGAAAGTGGCTACACTAAACAACACATTTTCAATGTAGATAAAACAGGCTTCTATCAGAAGAAGATGCCATCTAAGACTTTCATAGCTAGAGAGGAGAAGTCAATATCTGCCTTCAAAACTTCAAAGGACAGGCTGACTTTCTTGTTAGGGTCTAATGCAGCAGGTGACTTTAAGTTTGAAGTCAATGCTTATTTGTCATTCTGAAAATCCTAGAGCCCTTAAGAATTATATTAAATCTACTCTGCCTGTGCTCTATGAATGAAACAACAAAGCCTGGATGAGAGCACATCTGTTTACAGCATGGTTTACTGAATATTTGAAGCTCACTATTGAGACCTACTGCTCAGAAAAAAAGATTTCTTTCAAAATATTAAGGCTCATTGACAATGTACCTAGTCATCCAAGAGCTCTGATGGAGATGTGCTAGGAGATCAATGTTGTTTTCATGCCTGCCGACACAACATCCATTCTACAACCCATAGGTCAAAGAGTAATTTCAATTTTCAAGTCTTATTTAAAAAGCACATTTCATAAAAGGCTATAGCTGCCATAGATAGAGATTCCTCTAGTGTATCTGGGAAAAGTAAATTGAAAACCTTTCGGAGAGGATTCACCATTCTAAATGCCATTAAGAACATTTATGATTCATGGAAGGAGGTCAAAATATTAACATTATTAGGAGTTTGGAAGAAGTTGACTCCAACCCTCATAGATGACTTTGAGATATTCAAGAATTCAATGGAGGAAGTAACTGAAGACAGGGTGGGAATAGCAAGAGAAGTAAAATTAGAAGTGGAGCCTGAAGGTATGACTGAATTGCTGCAATCTCATGATAAAATTTGAACTGATAAGGAGTTGCTTCTCATGGATGAGCAAAGAAGGTTGTTTCTTGAGGTGGAATCTACTCATAGTGAAGATTCTGTGAACAGGTTGACATGACAACAAAGGATTTATGATACTCCATACACTTAGTTGACAAAGCAGCCACAGGTTTTGAGAAGATTGGCTCCAATTTTGAAAGAAGCTCTACTGCGAGTAAAATGCTGTCAAACAGCATCACATGCTACAGAGAAATCTTTCATGAAAAAAAAAAAGTCAATTGATGTGGCAAAATTTATCATTGTCTTGTTTTAAGAAATTGCCACAGACATCCCAGCCCTCAGCACCCACTACTCTGAGCAGTCACCAGCCATCAACACCAAGGCAAGACCCTCCCCCAGCAAACAAAATTACAACTTGTTGATGACTCAGATGATTGTTATCGTTTTTTAATCAATAAAGTATTTTTAAACTAAAGAATGCACATTTTTAAGACATATGCTATTGCACTCTTAATAGACTACAGTATACTGTAAACATAACCTGTATATGCACCAGGAAACCAAAAAATCTGTGTGACTTACTTTATTGCAATATTTACTTTATTGAGATGGTCTAAAACTGAACCTGTAATATCTCTGATGTTTGCGACCCCCAAATCTGATTATAGGTGCAAATTCAGTGTCTTGTATACTTTAGGAACTCCCAAGGCATTTGCTCATCTGATTGTGGTGATAACAATAGGGAATATTTATTATGCCATTATTAAAGACATTATTAGGTCTTTATAGGGATTATCTTATTTACATCACAAGAACTATATGAGTTGCTATAATTATTATTCTCATTTAAAAAAATCAATAACTAGAGCTTAAAGATGTGAAGGAACATACCCGAGCCCCCCAGCCTGTCAAAGCAGAGCTGAGACTGAAACCCAGGACTGTCAGAGTCCAGAAATCAGAAATGCCTTGCCTTATTTGTCCATATGAACTTACTAAGAGCAGCTCTCATGAAGTTTTCTCAATCCAGACTTACGAGCACCATTGTTTAAATTTTCCCAAGACACAGCTGGGCACGGCCGAGTGTTGCTTTCCTGGTGGACGGTGTTCACCACGGCAGGCTTGGAGGACATTTGCATGGAGACCCACACAAACTGACAAACTCATGTGCCAAGCTTTGTCTGCCAGTCCGTTCCTCCTTCCTAAATTAGCTCAAGTTCAAGAAAAGCTAATGTATTTGTTAGTTGAAACTTTAAGTCTCGTGAAAAAAGAAAACAAACAAAAAACCCCCATAAACATTGAACTTTGGCTTCGGAGTTTTAGAAAATAAACACACACACCTTTTTTTCCGTTGCCACGTGGCAGTGGTTGTGAAGCAAATATATCCCACTGCACTGATCTTACATCCTGTCACATTAATGTTTCAGAGCACTCAATATAAATATTAAAACTAATAGCTTCACTCTTCAGCTATTACTCCTCCATCCCCTGAAATCATCATAAAACTTTCAAAGCCTTTTAGAACATTTATACACTTGAGTCTGATGGTGGGGAGAGGAGATTCACACAACGCAGCCCATAAGCTTAAATAATAGTGAAGAGCTGTTTATGGAATATGCTTTATTTATTCATCATTTCAAGTAAAGTTTTCGTTTTGATGGAGGGTAAAAAAATCAAAGTATATCTGTCAAGGGATAAGGCTGAAGTATTGCTTTTCTATACTGAGGACTTGCAAAAAAAAAGAAGACCATGAGAATCTCAGTCCAAGGTCAATCAATGCTAAGACTGTGGGTACGTAAACAGCTAATGGATTGTAAAGACACATACCGGTGTTATGAATTTTTAAAGAGCAACTCTTCAGCACAGAACCCCATAAATCAATGATGACTTATTGGCTGGATCAATTATGCAAACTTTTAAAACATTTAATGACAGGTAATGAACAGGTCTCTGGAGGACATCAGTCAACAGTGTTTTTGCAGTTGTAGTTATATCTGCTTAAGTGAATTGGGTAGAGGCAGTCATTTCTAGGAAGTAATTAAAAGTTAAACTAAGAGTCTGCCCCAAGTGGAAGAGAATAACTATTTTAGTCTTCATATACATCTTAAATAGCCAGGGAAATGGGTTGCATCCTAATGTATTCATAGTTAGTCCAGTATGTATGGACTGAGTGTGCCAAGGAGAAGCTCAGGGAGCTTCTATTCCTAAGCATGTATTTGGAGGTTTTCTGAAAAGTGATCTGAGCAGCAAGGAGAAAGATAATTTTTGAGAGAAGAATAAGTATAATGTGGGTATGACACAGATAGGTTCTTGTAATTATTTATTTTGAAATTGACTTTAAATAACAATTGGAAAAACAGACAGACAGGCAGTGACGGGGAATATTGCAGAATTCTGCTCAACCAAGCAGCAAAGGACAGAAGGCTGAATGTGGGTTGACTAATCCCGCAGAAAGTCTCACATCATCACTTGTGGCATTACAGCGCTTTAATCGCATATTAAAATAGTGACCTGATGAAAGATGAAGGACTTTGGGGGGTAGATTTCTGAACTTAATAGTCCTTTAGAGTTTAAATTGATCTTTTTTATTGTATAATGTCAGATAAGTCTTTAGATTATGGAAAAGACATAAGTTAAACATGCTATTCAATACTAAGCATGGTTCTTTAAGTCTAAGCCACTGACACTGATGCTGTATCTCTGTGTTAACACAGTTAAAGCGTATCTCAGATCCGATGAAGCCTTCCGACCGAATCTGAAAACACTAAAAATTCTGATATTCCTGCGTACCTCTTGCTCATTTTACTGCTTAGTACAAGGTTTTTAAAAATGAAAGTAAAGTGCCCGAGTTCAAGTGTCTCTGGCCTGGGATTGTTTCCCACATCAGAGAAGCTTCCTTAGAGTTGCTGCTTAGTTTTCTAAATCCTTTCAGTTAAACAGGAAAGAAACCAAATATCTTTAAAACATTGCTGAATTTTGGATATCATTTTCTCAAGAGGCTCTGCTAACTACCAAACTCACTTAATAAACCTAAATGCTTTCTGTGTATGTGGGGGCAGGGGGTAGAGATAGACTGATAATGAAGATCACAAGGAAATTTGGTGTGATTTCTATTCCAAACCTTATGATATGTGTCTACTGTCATATTCACATTCATGGCTAAGTAAAATGAGTGGGATCCTTTGTCAAAATGCATACATCCTACTTTGTGTCAACAGCAAAAATTATCAAAAGCTCAGGATTTGGGGGTAAACAGACAAGAGTTCAAACCCTGACTCTGCCATTTACTGGCTGTATGACTGTAGGCATGTTTCCTAACCTCTCTTGTCCTATATCCTCATCTGTAAAATGGGTAGCATAATTTCTACCGTGAAATAAACACCTAGTCTGTAGATATTCAATAAATGTGAGTGATTATTATATGCCAAATATGAATTATCTCTGGAAGTAATAACTGGAATAACATTAGGGCAAGAGCTGTTGCTAAATTCAGGGAAGTAAATATCCTTCCACAAAAGTAGGTTGCCTTTTAGAGTAAAAATAGCTGCTGACACCAAGGTATTTATTATGTATCACAGACTTTACCTGTATGAGCTCATCTAAGTCTGCCAACTCTTTGATGCAAGCACTATTATTATCATTTTACAGATGGGGTCATTGAATCTCAGAGAAATTAAGAATATTGACCAAGGTCAACCAGCTTGTAAATGGCAGAATTGGTAAGAATAAATGAAATTGTGTTTTACCAGAGTTCACTATGCTGCAAGTTCGAGCTTGTAATTGGCTGAACTGAAAACAAACGACTGAAAACACTGTACCAAAAGTTTTCTCTGTTGACAGCCATGGCTTTTGTAGAAATAAAAAGGGTTTTGGGGTAGTGGGTTTCCCCAGTTGCCTCTAAAAGCAAATGAGGATTACGATACTGGTCATTTTCCTAAGTACAAAGGAACAAGAGGTGATGGTGGGCAGCACAGTGCGATCTTGTGTGTATGACTTATTGAGTAATTCTATGAGACAGGAGTCGTGCTGTGAGTAGTAAATGGTCTGTTTCTCTGACCCAGGGGTCTTGTGTCTTCTGTCAGTATATGTATATAAAATCATGGCAGGCTAACTTGTTAGCTTCCAAGTAGGGTAAAATGTCATACCCTTCATGGTTTCTACCTTAACGCTGAGAAAGAGAGGCCATGACTGTCCCACCTCTGCATGGAGGGAAAGAACAGAAGGGGCCCCGGTATACAAATTCTCAGAGTTTCCCAGCAGAATAGGGGATGAGGAGTGAGATGGTGGAGACAGAATTTTTGGAATATCTTCTGCTTGAGCCTGTGTCCTCACAAAGATAAGAGTTGGAGTGATGCAAATTAAAACCCAGTAAAATATCACTTCACATTCATCAGAATGACAAATATGAAAATGGTGAACAAACTACGTGATGCAAGAAAGTGGGTCAGCGGGGATGATACACTACTGGCGGGAGTGTAAATCGGAGCAATTTATACTTTAGAGGGTAATTTGATAACACTAATAGAGGTGAGGGTATCAACTCAGTGTTCTGGAAATTCCACTCCTAGATATATACCGTAGAGAAACTCTTACACAGGTTGCATATATAAGAATATTCATTGTAACATTGTTTGTAAGAGTGAAAATTAGAGAAGAATATTAAATATTCAACAGTAAAAGAATGAATAAATTGAGGTAAATTCATACAATCTAGCAGTTTAAATGAACAAACAAAAATATGTATACAATGTGGATAGCTCTCAAACACATAATATTAAAGTAATAAAAACAAATTGTTGACACATAGAGTGTGATGCCATTTGTATAAAGTTTTGGAGTACTTACAAAAGAGCAATGATTATTTTAGGGATGTATTCAAATACAGCAAGGGTATAAAAAACTTGCACACAACTATAATCAATAATAAGTTAGGGCATACTTTAAAATAACTAATAGAATAGAATTGGAATGTTCTAACACAAAGAAATGTTAAATGTCTGAGGGGATGGATACCCCAGTTACCTTGACTTGATTAATTCACATCGTATGCCTGTATCAAAACATCACATGTACCCTGTAAAGCTATACAACTATTATGTACCCATAATAATAATAATAATAAACCAGGATGATAGTAACTACCTCAAGGGCATATTGTGAAGATTGAATAAAATACATTTGATTAAAAAAAAACATGCATAGGTAAGTGTTTGAGGGTATGGAGAAGGAAGGGGATGGAATAAAGGAAGCTAACCAGGGATTCTTCAATCGTAGTTGTGATGTTTTATTTATTAAGGCTGGTGGCAAGTATGGAAATATTTGTTGTATTTCCTTCTATATTTTTTTGTGTCCAAAAATAACTTTTAGAGAGTATCAATCATATAAAAATGACTTTTAATCAGTATTAATTATTTATATTGGAAAAGAACAGATAATGTTTGGGAAAACATATCAGAATAATATAATTAATGACAGTGACTTCAACCTCAGAAGATTTAGAATCAGCATAATGTAAAAATGGATTAATTTGATTATCTATCAGTTAGACAACTCATTTCTGAAATCATCAGTCATTTCTATAATACTGGATATAATTCCAGAAAACTCCTCCTTACTGATATGCGTGTTTTTTGAGTCATTTGTGAAGTTCTTGACTTATTAGACAATACATTATTAATGGTATCTAGGTCAGGAAGTAATTCCCTGTAACAACAAGTAGATCTACACCCTTACCCTAAAGGATAAACTTAAGGAGGAAAGATTATGCAAATTATTATTCATTTATAACTATCAAGTGAAATTTTTAAAAATTATGGTTTCTGATGAACAGCTTTGAATTTCATTGAAACAGATCTTTAAATGAAAAGCAAATCATAGCTCTCTCTTGAGAGGAAGTTCTCCCAATACTTAATTAATATTTTTCTGAATTTCTGTGACTGAAACTTTGTGGCCTCAGTGTCTCTATCTTAAGGAAAATTTAAGGTATCACAATATAGATTCTTTGACGTGTCATGGTCATTCTTTAGGGAAAAACTGAGATAATTATGTGATTTGATGGAGTCCACTTAGAATCTGACATATATGCTCATCTTCAATCACAGGCTTTGACATTGTGATCATTTCCAAGATGTGCACTGGGATTTAGTAACATGTCATCACTATTTTCAGGATATATTTCATCCCCTATATTCCAACTTTTACCTCCTTCATGAAATTTCAAAATACATTCTATGACCCACAGACAATGACATCAGTGTCTCCTTGCCTTCAGCTTGCAAATAACATGATTAATGATATTAATTGGGTGTGATTTCATTCTGGTAGAGAAGAAAAGGTAATATTTTGCTTCCATTGTTGGCCCAATTTGGCATTTAAAAGATCAGGGGAAAGAACTGAGGGAAGATGTGTACAAACTACAAACTAAGCCTTCTTCAGCCACTTTTAGCTCCGCAAAGGGAGGAGCTCTCTTCCATGTTTCAGACTTCATCCAGATTTCCTTCTTGGGCAGACCAGCACCAATTCAGAAACACTCGCTACTTGAGACTGAAGGAGTAAAGCCACCTGCTGGAGGTACTCTGACTTCTAAAATGCTGGTCATTTATGATGAAGACAGTCATTAGCATCACTACACAAACTAAGCACACCAGTTAACACTCAGTAGACATAGTACAATTTAAAACAATGAAACAAATCATCTACCAAGACCCGTCTCTGGAAGTGTTCCCAGATTATTAAAGCTAAGAAGCATGCTAGAGATCAATCCCCTACTTCTAATTTATAATAGAGGACAGAGAGGTTAGAGAAGATGTACTACCTGCCCAGGGCCATGGAGCTAGTTAGTGGGAGAGCTAAGACTAGAACTTGAGTCTTTGAACAAGTAAGCCAGTGTTACTTCCTCTACCATGTTCAATTCCAAGACTAATAATACAGTTTACTTATAAGTAGTATTATTAGATTAATGGTATTATTAGAGTGATTTTCACAGCACAAGAAAGAAAAGAAGATACAGCGAACATGGAAAGAGCTGAAAGAGTCCAATATGATTAAAAGACTGAGGTAGGATAGGTATTAATTGAGTTTTAAACACTGAGGGAGTTACTTTGTGTAGGGCAGAAAAGAGGAGAAAAGGAAGAGTTTTAATGAAATTTATTTGAACATCGAGAAGAACTCTTGAATAGTATTTTAAATGTTATAAATATTATTGACAAATATCTTGGTCATATACTTTTTGAAATTAAAGTGGCAACAAATCCTCAGCCACATGAGCCAGGTAGGTCTGTTGGCTGTTTGACTGGCTTTGCTCTGTAGTCCAGAAATTCAAGATTTCATATTATTCCCATTTTACTAATGGTAAAGGTAACTCAGAGAAACTGAGCGACTTTGCTAGAGAGAAAGAGTTCATATTAGAGTCCCTGTTCCAGTGGAACGAAAATCAGGTTCCTTCACCCTGAGCTCTCTCCTGACCAGCCCGCACCTTTGCTATGTCTGTACTGTAGAAGCGGCTTGTGGATCAACTCAGCCAGGGTCTTCCTGAACTGACGTGAACACAGGTGGCTGATTCTGTGTGGGGTGGTCCTTGAGTCATCACAGGAGTGGTGTAGATTTTGTCAGGCATTTTGTATTTTGTAGAGTGAAAATCAATTCTGCTCAGTTAAATTCAATGGACATTCACTGAAGACCCAGCGTGTGCCACCTGCAGAGCCAGGTGCTGAGCATGTGCTTGTAAACGAGGCAAACACAGTCCTCACCATTGTGGCGCTTCAGCCTGGTGGGACAACGGACATTAAGCAAATCATCTCGAATATGTTGAGTATCATTAAAGGGGAACTGCATGAGGAGAAAACCTAGGCGAAGTCAGTCTGCATTTTACTTTAAGTCTGGATAGGTTATTTCTGCTTCACGTACGTAACATTTTAAGTTCATTGCTTCTTGGTAAGTAGGTATTTATTCACTTTTATGGGAACATGTTTAACATGTTAAAACATTTAAAAACATGTTTTTAGGAAAACATGTTTTATTGGCTTCATTTCTTGTATAAATCCAAAAGAAGAATATAAATTGCTAAAGCACAGTTAAAAATTTGTGGAATGGTTAATTTTATGCACTGAATTATATTAACAGAATCCTTTATATACTCTTTGTATTTTATGGGAATGTAGACTAAGGCATTACGTTTCTTCATTTTACTTGTCATCACGATCAAACCCGAACCTAGTCAAAATACTCACTTAATAGGCACTAGAGATTGTTTAGTCACCCATGGCTTGGACTCTGCCTGCTTTTCCCCAAAGAGCAGAGCCTGGACAAAGGCTTGCAAGCAGATGGTTTCTTGGGGAAGTAGTTCCAGAGATGAAAGTGGAACAACTGGGAAGAGTGAAACATGGAAGGTAGACCATTCCAGCCGTATGTTACTGAACTGATTACCACTGTGGGAAACTGAGGCTCCTTCCTTCTGGGACAGCCTGGTAAGCCTTATGAATGTGACTCAGAATTGTCAGAGAGCTATATTCATTCACTGGCCTTCATGTGCCATGGGAAAAGCATTGCCCTCAGGGAGTATTAACTTCTCCAGCATGCCCTGGGGGTGCCGAGAGTGTTCCAGCAGCTGTGCCAGTCTCTGGTGGCTGAGACGTCCGGGAGACAAAGCAAGATTATGTGCAGCAACTGGAGCTGTCAGGTTCCAGTTGGTTGCTGTAGCAATGGCCAGAACACGGGGGAGAGATGGGACCTCATATATCCCTTACAAAGGACTATTCAAAATATTTCCTTTATTTCTATGGCTGAAGGATGGGAGACAGAGCCTCTACAACACAGCACCATTAAATTGGAGTGCACAGTTTCTTTTCAGGGAAATCTCCTTCTAAAGACGACCTTGGATTCTGTGATTTCAGCTTACAAATTGGACCTTGGTGTCCAGAATGCTGCTTAGTAGTTTCATGAGTATTTCTTAGCCAGAGCTTTAGAGAACAAAAGGGGAATCTCTTCAAAATGCTGACTGTCTCCTTGAATTATCTTTAATCAGGCGACTCTGAGCCCTCTGATGGACTAGATCTGAGTGTGGGCCTCCGTCTCTGTCCTTGCAGAATCCAATCTGAACAAGAATCCCACTGAGTCACGTTAGTGAGAATCTCCCATCCTAGGTACATGACCCCTCTCCATATCTTGTCCTGTTGCCCTGTCTTCAGCAAGAATTCTATTGAGTTGGTCTAGCAAGAAGCCCACTTACCCCTTACGTTCCCTCTTAGCAATTTTCCATCCACTGATCCCCACTCTGCTCTGTGATTATGAATTCCCACTTATCCTTGGGGAGTGGGGGTAAGCCCAGTCTCTCTCCCTTACTGTGAGACTCCGTTGCAGTGGTCCCTAAGTTATCGTGACAGTTACCCCCTTGAATAAAATCTGCCTTACTCTTCTTTATGAATAATTTTTTCTTTGGCAATGCTGATTGGGGCTGGACTAATACCAAGATTTATTTATATATTTAATAGACCAACTTTCTCAAGCCTCGTATGTGCCATAAACATGCTAGGTACTGGGAATAGAAGGTTAAATTAAATGTGATTTCTTTCCTCAAAGAGGGCTCAGTTAGTGGTAGAGAAAGGAAAACAGATAAATAACACCACAATAAATTCTGAGCCATGACACACATTGGAAGAGAGCAGAACTCTTGCTGTGGTGGTGGTAAGGGTTCACAGAGAAGGAGTTTTTGGGGCCACGACCAATGCCCACCTTTTGCAGTAACCATAGGCTTTTGTTTCCCTCCCTACATAGTCATAACTTGTTGGATATATACAGAAACAAGAATTAATGCCCTAACGATTTGTATTATGATGTGGTGCTAATATACGTGAAGTTAGTCCTGTCTTCAGACAGTTCACATTTCAGTTTTCTGGACAGAATGGATAGATTCCATCAAGTTTCTTCTAAGTTGTTAAGGACTTCATAAATTCCTCTCGTAATTGACTTGCTTTCAGACAATAATTGTTAACTGATAAATAGGAGATTTGTCAGGTGTGGAATCAGTGGTGAGAGAACGATAGTTTCTCTGTTGCACTTACAAAGAATTGCCAATAAGACCTCTGATCCCATTAAGGATATAAACTCTTCAGATGGAGTTGATGACAGCCCTATGAGCTGCCGCAGCCTCTGCTCCCCAGCTTGGCTGTTCTCAGTGCATGTTCAGCCAAAGGGGGATGAAATCAATGCAAGAATTTCATGGCCTCCAAGAAAATTACTGTTGAGAGATGATCTAGTTCTTTGATTGGTGTCACCAGAATACAGGCCTCCTTGAGAAATGAATATAATGACATCCACCAGCTGCTTAAATTCTTTCTATTATATGCATTTACTTTCAAATGGCTTTCACATTTTAGCATAAACTACCACTTGCTTTCCTTCCAGGTGTGGGCTCTGGGCATATTTAAAGCAGTAGGCAGAGGCAGTCCTGGCACAGCAACATGTATATACTCTGCATCTCCCAGGCTGGCTGAAAGCATTTTTGCTTGGATCGCTTACTGATTAAGGGTGAAGAAGGTGGCATGAGTAGATTAACGATTCCCAGTGAAATTTGTCCCTCTCCTTTGTTGCATTCTCATTCACAAAGATCCCAGTGGTGTGAGATTAAATCCTGGGACCCTGAGCACTATATTGCCACATTCCCTTCCGTGACCCACATTGGTTCTTGCATTGATGTGCTCTGGCTTTATTCATTCTCATGTCTGCGCTGACTTCTGAAAACTCCCGGAAGGATCTCATTTTGTTCCTATGAAAGATCTAGATGTATGTGAACAGCGAAAGTGAGCTATGGGAGTTCAAAAAGTAAAATAAAGACTATAGCAGAGGCTACACCAGTCTTCGCAAATGAATGAAACTCCCGGGATCTGTTGCTCTGACACCACTGCAGCCTCCTTCCCTACCTTCACTGGTATATTTCCCCATTTCCCCTCTCCTGCCTCCATCCAGAGAAGATGGTAGATGAGGTGTTGCAAAGATATAGTAACAATACCAATAAGAACAACAGCAATCTTTTATACTGAACTCGTTACTGAGTACTTGCCATGTACCAGGCACTATTCTAATTATTTTACATATTAACTCATTAAATCTTCACAACCCTGTGTGTACATGCTATTATTCTTCCATTTTCGGTGAGGGACTGAGGCACAGAGGGCTAAAGTAACTTGCTTAAGGTTATACAACTGGGTCTCTTTCTTAGTTACCTCTCTCCTCTGCTTGGGGTAACTTTAAAGAATCAAATAAGGAATCTACATAAAAAGTTAATGCCTGTTATTTCTATGCCTAGTATATCTTTGCCAAATGTAAAAGTAGGTATTGGGAAGTGTTGGAGGGAGGACATCCTATGTCCCTCACAAAGCAAAAGAGTTGAGAACTTCGGTGTTTCTAGCCCAATAATGTTCTTTTGGAAAGTGTGAGCCATCCCCAAAGAGTCCCATATTAAGGACAGGTCACACTAAATACTTTGCCATCCCAACCTGAATGCATGGCTACATGAACACGATAAATGACATCTTTAAGACAGTTGTGGACAGTAAGCTCCCAACACACACCTTTTTCCCAGGGCCCCCGTGGCCACACTCATTCACATGTGTAATGTGTCATTTACTGGTTGCCGCAAGCAGGAAGGTCAGATAAGATGTAATTTCTAACCAGTACTGAGCTTCCATTCCAAACCAAGGCATTGGGATAGAGTAAATTTGTGGAATAGGTGGCTTCCAGCATGTCTTTTGCTCAGAGGAAAACTTTGGGAATCTAGCTACACTAGGACTTCATCTTCCCATATTTGCACTCGGAGATGTGCTCTATATGGGAACCTGTGATATCTGGAAGAGCTTCCTAGAAGGAGCTCCTGGGCCTTTATCATTCTTGATTCACACCCCTGCAGACTGGTGTACAAGCGTGGGCAGAGATGGAAGATTTCCTATCCTCAGTCTGACTCTGACCATGTGTTCAGGATGGGTTTGCCGAATGGCTTACTTGTTCTATAGCAGGCAACAGGTGCGTGTAATATGGTAGACCATTCAGTGACCTATCTCAGAGGCACCCAAACAGCTGGTCCCCTCAAGTTCCACTGGGTAGCTCCACAGAGGGAATGACCAAGCTTAGCTGGTTTGCACTGGGTGCTTGACAATGAGGATTGGGCCAAGGTGCTCACCTATTGACCAGCGGCATGAAGAGAAAAAGGTGTGAGTCCACGCTCTGGGGCTGTATGCCTCATGCGTGTGCTTCATGCTTTTGGGAAGAGGCAGCTCCACACCATAAAACCTCCCTGATAGCCACTGAGGTACCTCTCTAAAAACCATAATGGACTGTACTGAAAGCCTAGCTTTGACTGATGTGAGGTTTGGGACTCTAACCAGGTAAGAATCCAGGCAGCAAGGAAACCAGAGAAGGCAGATGACCCAGAGTAGGGCCAAATTGTTTACCAGCAGGTGTGTTTTTGAAAATCTTCCTTAACTGGTCATGGCAGTGGAAAATACCCTGCTGTTAAACGCATCTACAATCCGCTGCTCTCCCAGTCCACCTACAAAAATTTTGACCTTTAAAGAAATGATGGAGAAGCTGGTGATTTTTTCAATGGCATTGAAGCTCAGTCTATTTTAGGCTCCAAGGCAATTGCAGCCCTCTTTGCTCCCTATTTCGCATCGCTTTTAAGTCTTATTCTGGCCACTATGAACCCTTCAGCACTTCTCCCTCTGCAATCACTCGAGTTAAGATCTGTGATCTGTGATTTGCAGATGACATGCACATTTGTTGGCTGATGGTTGCTGAAGCAGTTTGCAAACCTAAGGCAGTTATAGGGGGAGGGGTGGAAAAGCAGATTACAATTGAAATACTGTAATGCCACACTAAATTTCTATTTTCATGCAAATGTATAACTGCTTTCTCATTATTTTGATTGAAAGGACAGTAGCTCAGTATTCCTGTTGGTGTGAATTACCATATTCATATTTTGATGACCAAACAATTGGCTGATTTCTATTGTTTGTCACTCCTATGAAAGTGCAGTACTTTAGAAACCCAGGTGGGGGGAAGGTGTTATTAACAATACTCCCTCCCTCCCTCTCAAAAATGTCCAAACACAAAGAGAAAATCTTAGGATCCTCTCATTATGACAATCTGTTACAAGGATGCATCAAAAAACCACTCAGCTTTCTGAGCTTTACAACAATGATGGCTGCATTTTGGACCATCTTTCATTTGAATATCTACAAAATATGCAAATTACCAAATCTTTGCGAAAAGTTATTTCATTTTCATTTATTGAAATGTTCATTTATTTAAAAAGATCATCTTAATGAAAAGCTAGCCTTATTTGATTTTTAAGCAGACATGATACATGTATAAATGTGATGGGATCTGAAAGACACATTAATGAGATTGCTATCAGAAGGATTACGAAGATTCTGTGTTCAGACACCGAGAAAAGCCAAATGGGTGTATCAAGCACCCATTTCTAATCTTCAAAAGCAAATTTATTGAAGTGTCTCAATTTTGCCACACACCCTAACATCTGCAAATGGGCCCGGATTCCTAATCCTGTCACACTGTGATGCTGCAGATTAAGAGAATGCATAATCAATGCCTCTGTCGCTACACATAAATATAGACTGCTAAATCAAGTGTGGACTTTATAACAGAGACCTCTTATCTTAAGCAATTTTGCATTAAACATTGCTGAAATCTGGAAAAAAATTTTAATGAACCACTGATTATTAAAAATAATATAGCGATATATTATTAAAAATAATACAGTGACAGCCTCTGGTCTTTTCTCCCTTTATGTAACTTACAGGAATATGTCTGCAAGGGAAAGCTACAGTAGAAATATTTCAATAGCAAACATGAAGCAAAAAAAAGTAACTAATACATAAAGAGCATCCCCCCCATGTGTCAGGCATCGTGTTAAATGCTTCATATACATTATTCTATTTAATGATAATATGAATAAGTATTCATTGAGCTTTCTCAACATGTCTGTGTTCTATGCTGAAGTTATACTTCAAAAATGTCTATGTATTTGTACACTTCACCCTTTTACTATTGTCTTTAATGGGGTTGCTAACGCTATGTTAAATGTAGGAATGTTTGTGAAGGAATCTGAGAACTTTGTGAATCCTCAAATCCATAAAACTCCAACAAGGAAACAGGTAGAGAATAAAGTCATGGTACCTAGTTAAATGACTCACTCCTGCCTCCCAGTGCAGGCAATTGAGATTCGTGCCTCAGCAAAATTATAAATTACTGCATGTATGGACTTCCAGGGTCATTTAAGAACATTCAGAATGTTAAATCCACAATTGCCAAGGGCTTATTGTACTATACATGCCAGCATGGTATTCAATTGTTACTTTCAGTGACAATCAAAATAGCTTCCATTTGAATTATCTGCCATGAGCCTTTACAGGATTTCAAATTTCTGACTAATATATATTTTGTTTTGCCTTTTGAGTTCCATTTGCTAGGTAAAGCCTAGATATTATCATTATTCCTCAGAGAAATTGGAGAAAAATCATTAGAGAAAACAATATTCGCAAGGCACTGGGGAAAGGTTGGGGTATGTTCCCTTGAAACTTTTCCAAATAAGGAAAAAGTATAAGAAATATGATTAAATTTTCAAAGTGTGTAAAATCAGACATTTAAATTGTGAAATGTGAGTCATAGTTCTGTTGATTTTGTTACTGAATGAAAAATCACAAACTTTCTATCAATACAGAGAATAAAAACAAAGAAAATTATGATCACTTTGGGATGCCTTTGGTGACATTGATATTCTGTTTATCTGACTTACTTCATGTTTGCTTTCCTGTAAGAACTTGTGTGTTCATATCATTATTTGTTGAATTTAGAATTGCTTGCAACGTACATTTTGAAAATTCTAATTCAATTCTCTCAGTCTATGATTGATTGAATTCCATTTTCAGTAACAGCAATAATTCAAAAATATGTCAAAATAAAAGCCTTTATTTTTGTATCCTTGGAGATCAATCTCTCAGAGACTTTCTCCTCAATAGCCCTGCCTGTATTTTCTCCTCTGTCTGCTTTCTCTCCTCTCCCTCACCATCACCTTTTGCTTCGTGTGGTTCTGAATTCCTAGGAGAGGTCTAAACGGAATCCTAAGTATGTCAGAGCTAGGAAAACCAACCAAGCTTCATGCTTCAGGACCAACGGCAGTGAGTCACAGACCCTCACTAAAGCCCAATATTTCTCTTACTACGTCTATGCCTAGTATCTTTTATTCCAAGACTTAACATAACCCAGAGTAGACGGCAAAAAGAGCACACACTTCCTGGTTTTAAGGCCCAACGTGATGAGACTCTCACACACTAACCCCAGTTGCTTCATCTGCTACTGTATCTGAGAGAGTGATCCGCTGCCTTCCATGTTTACTGGGATAGTGGTTCAGATGATCTGGAATGGTAGGATTAGCAGGTGGAATTGTTTGGTTAAAACAGCAGAAATGCCTGTGGGACAGAGACACTAGCACTAGCACGGAGTACAAGTCTGATCCTAGTAAGATTCTCTTGGGTGGAATTTATACCAATACAGCAATTTACTTGTTGTCTATAAGGGTAAACATAAGCTGCTTCCAGTGGTGTTCAAAGTGCTCAACAGAGTGGCCTGGGCTTTGGGCAACTGGAGAGTTCTCCTCTTCATGTGTTCTTACGTATGTATCATTTGCTACAAAAGTCAGAGATCAAGAAGGTCACTTTTACATGAATTAGTTCATGTGCCTAATTCCTAAATCCCACAGTCCTCTTCTTCTTCCCCCGCCCCCCACCAAGAGGGTATACAGAAGCTCAGAGAAATAAAGAGCCTAACCCTGAGTGCAGGAGAGTTGAAAGATTGCAAATCTCATGTACGCTGGTTTCCCAGCCAGAGAAATAAGAATAGTCTTGCAGACAGAATATCTTCCAGCCTTGGGTGAAATGTTCCTAGCAGGCAAACATGTGATTGCCCTCCTCTATATAAATCAGTATCTACCTTGTGTCCCAATCCTGGGCATTTCAATCTGTTGGTATCAAAACCTGTGTTAAGAGAATGTATTTCACAAAAAAATTCTATCAAATCTAGTAAATGGACTTTTAAGCAAGGAGGACTAATTAATTGTTATCTGGATATGTCTTCAGTTGCCTTTCTAAGTTCCTTTGAACATCAAGCTTGTGAGAAGGGACTCATTTGCATGGCTGGCTTATCTGACTTTAAGATCTACCTTTACAGAAAATTAGTTCAGAAGTGTTCCTGGCTTCAAGTTCCATTTTCCTCTGAAAATAACGAATCACAGAAGAGTCTACACAAGTTAAATAATTGTAACCAAATATTCTCATAATTCTTGAAACTGTGAATTATCTGGTGATACTGAGGAAGCAATTACAATCTTAATTGGCATCAAATGATAGGAAATTAGTTTCATGGTAAATATTCATTCTCTCTGTTATCAAATCTATTATTTGCATTAGAGATGTGACATTTAGCCTGCTAGAAGAAACCCAATTTCATTTGTTTTTATAAAGCATTTTAATTGAGGATTAAGGGCCAATCCTTTGTGAAGACTGCAGAAGAATTTTTCTGTTTTGTTCAGATACCACCAAAACAAATGCCAAGCATCACCTATCTCTAATGTTGAAGTCTCCCGAGTAAGAATTAGTTTTAGTTGTTCAAATGCCATTTGTGTGAGACCAATAAAACAACAACCAGCATATAGGCTCAGTGAAAAATCTGATAGAGTCTAATAAAGAGAGTGTTTGGTTATCTGTTGCTGCATAACTAAGCACCAAAATGTAGTCACTTGAAATTACTATTTATTATTATTATTTCTCATGTTTCTGCATGTTGATTGGGCTCAGCTGGGTGGTTTTTACTTGGAATTTCTCACAGGTTTCCAGCTGGGGCTGGAGTCATCTGAAGAACTGACTGAGTTGGATGTCTAAGATTCTTCACTCTCATGTCTGATGCCTCAGCTGGGATGGCAAGAACAGCTAGGGGCCGGTGAGGCATCTCATTCCCCACATGGCTAGCCTGGGTTTCCTCCCAGCATGGAGCTTTCAAGACAGTGTGATTTTTACAAGGGGGTTGGTCTCTCCCAGAGAAAACATTGCAAAGGAGCCCAGCAGAAGTTGTAAGACATCTTATGATCCAAGCTTGGAGTCCATGCAGCATCACTTCTGCTGTATCCTACCAGTCAGAGCAGTCACAGGCTGGCCCAGATTCAACAGGGCGAAGGAGCAAACTTCACCTCTAGGTGGAGGAAACATGTGTACATGTAGGGAGGGCAGGAATTGATGGCAGTCATCTGGAAGACAAACTATCACAGGGAGAATAAACAATATTCATATTTGTAATGTGTCTATCAGATTACTTTGGAGGATATTCACACTTAGATTCTTTATATAAAACATATGGATCTAAAAACATACATATACATCAATCAACTCCAAGTGTTAGGGGAGACTTCTGTAGTCTGCAGTTTCCCACAGAGGGAATGGCAATTCTGCTCCTCTTTCTTGAGGGAAAAATAGGGGAGAAAAGCTTCCAGCCTCTCAGCATAAAGTCATTCAATTCTCCCTTTGGGAAGAGAAATGACTTATCTGAGGAGTGTGTTTGGAAGAAGTAGTTGAGCTGATAATACTCAGTCTCTGTTGGTTTCTCTCCTCTGGAGTGAACTCTCTTAAACTGTGGTCCCCCATCCCTGGACTGTGGACTGGTAGTGGTCTATGGCCTATTAGGGACCAGGCCACAGAGCTCCACTGCATCCCCCCGTCTGTGAAAAAATTGTCTTCCATGAAACTTAGGAACTGGGCCACACAGCAGAAAGTGAGTGCTGGCAAGCGAGTGAAGCTTCATTTCTACTTACAGCCGCTCCCCATCACTTGTATCACTGCCTGAGTTCCGCCTTC